>APFE031452122.1:0-31663 GCA_000404065.3 Pinus taeda | reverse complement strand
TTTATTCACCAGAGACTTAGATTGGTACAAAGTCCCTAACTTGTCCCATAAAGCCTTCGCCGTAGCTTCCCCTGATATATTCAACAATACTGAATCTGAGACACACAATCGTATTGTGCTCTTTGCCTCCCGATCTAGCTTCTTCCATTCTTCATCGGTCACTCCCGTTGGTTTAGTACCCGGATCTACCACGATTTACTGATCTTTATCCACCAACAGATCCTCCATCTTGAGTTTCCACAACTCAAAACTCTGACCATTGAACTTCTCAATCTCTATATTTCCACTGCTCGCCATCTTCTTTCACCACCAGAATCGACCTCGCAGATCTCCCACTGAACAGGGTCTACCACAGGCCTAAGCGAAACCCCTCAGCAACAAATGCGTCCCCTTGAAGCCAAAACAGCTCTGATACCAAATTTAGGTTTTAACCCCGTACCGAAATTTCCTGCATACGAATTCTAAATCATAGAAAAATAAACAATGCGAGAGCATAACACATAAAAACACATATGCACAGAGATTTTCCCCTGGATCCCAAAACCGGGACTACCAGCTTGATTTTTCATTATGTTCCTTTCAATGTTACAATACATTTATACATGTCGAAGCATCCAATACCATGAACCTAAAAACCATTGCGTCCAAAACCATGGACCGAAAACCATCGCGTCCAAAAAACATGTGCGAAAAACATGCACAAAACTATAGGTCGGTCCGCCTAATCTAACATAGGGTCCGAAACCAAAATTTTCCAGGGCGCTGCCCCGAACCGCATAAAGTGGGGTTACGGGTATCCCTCAAACCCCTTGTTAACTATGTGGAAAGAATATAACACAACCCAACAGTATAATATATTGGAGGAAGAGCAACCAAGGATTCTGGAAATGAAGGTTATAGTTTACGGACACGATTCCTTAGACGCTTCTATGTTTGAGACAACATGCTCATTTTTGCATCGCATAGTTGCACGCCCAATGATAATACCTTATGAAGACATGGTTAAATGGGTCATTAATGACATTGATATCTTAGACATAGAATTCAAGACAAGAATCCAAGAGGTTATGGGATATTTTACACCGGAAAACTTGCGGCTTATGTACCACCTACCAGAGCCACAAGTCATCTACAACAGGCAGTTCATCGAGAAGTTTGCCAAAGAAAACGAAGACCCAGCGAACTACACCAGGACCTAGTCAAATAATGAGGGAAAAATCAAGAATGACAAGAATGGTATGTACACTACTACGTCTATTTGTCCCCTTCATAGTTTTGCAGTAGCCATGCTATGTAGATTATTTGGCAAACCCGATAGTACTAAATTCTCCCCAGAATGGTTGCCACTAATAGATGCAGTTGTTAACACAACTGTAATGAATTGGGCACAAATTTTGTCTGACAATTTAGCAAGAACAATAATGGAGTATAGAAGGAAAAGAAGTGTTGCTTCGAGGGTTTACCCCCCATTTTTTATGAGTGCCTATGGAATGGATGCAATTTGTTTTGATTCAAAATTTCCTGTCATGGGATGGAAGTGGACTATTCAAAATCCAATTCCCATTCACATATACCATAAAGACACGTGGGAATCTAACTTTCAACCACATTTTTTCAAAAATTGTCATGGAGTTATGCTCCCTATCCACAAACGGATTTATAACCGAGATGCCAAGAAGCCGAGGAAGATATTCTCCCAGTGGCTAGATGGTTTTGGGAAGAGACATTTACATATATCAGGGTATTTGGTAACATTACCTCCCCCCATGTCCTCCCATACTATGTTCCAGACAAATTGATGGCTAGAGAGATAGCCTATCAAATAGCTAGTCAGGGAGGGATGAGAAAAACATTAAAGGAAGAAAAAAAGGCCATCTGGCCTACATTCCCTTTGTAGTGTAGATCATTTTCATTACACAACATGGGACATGCATTTAAATAAGCATAGATTATGTTATCTCTACAATTACCTAAATTCCCTAGAAGGAAATATGACCCGTTCGACACTATCAAAGACTTTACCAACATGATGAAAATAAAAGTATTCAGTAATGAAGAAGATCAATTTGATGACATCATTTTGTAGAAAAACACCTTCATAGAGGTGAAGCATATGGCACAATTACTTTTTGATTGTGAAGATCTTGAAACCTTTTACGAGTATAGAGAAAGGAGGCTAATAAAGGTCTCATTGGACAAATTATTGATTGAACCAATAAGGGAGCCTACTCCCAGTGTAAGTATAGAAGGTGACTCCAAAGAAAATTCTAAAACTGATTTTGGGGCATAATCATAAGATAAATCTAACAAGGAATCAGAGAAGTCATCACAAAATGGGAAAAGCAGAAGCAGGGAGTCGGAAAAGGATACATCCCAATCTATAGAGAAGACAGCTAAGCAAACTTCACCTAGAAAACAGGCTGAAATCCATGCCACCTCCACACACCCAATAAAACCCAATGTGATTGGTTTAGAAGAAGAATGGGACAACATTAATAAAAGGCTCAATATAGAGGAACAAACGGCATATTTGCAAACTCCACAACAGAAAACAACTCATGAAATCATAGTAGAGGAGACTGTAAATATTCAAGAGGTAGAACACATCCCTGTTGCCCCCACCTCTGAAATTGTTTTGATAATAGAGGAAATTTCCCCTCTAGATTTGTTTTATAGCCCACAACATAAGGCCATTGTTAAAAGATGAAGGAAGAAAAGGAAGTTGGATTCTATAGTTATCACTAACCCTGATAATGAACCGATGGATGTTCTCAGGAAAGACTCACCCATCGACCCATCCGCCAACCTTACTAGACTATCACAGTTTGTAGGTGCCTATGCTACATCAACCATCGACAAAGCAACAAAGGTGCAAATGTTTCCTAAAGAAAAATAAGATAAAATTTTGTCACTTGAACGACAAGAAAAACTTGACTAGTAGGTAGAGATACAGTTAGCTAAACTACAACAAGAGTTCGAGCAAGATGCAAATAAAACATCAAACCAGCTTAGTAGAGAAGGAAGCACAAATACAAGGAATAATTGATCCACATAAAGATGATCCAAAAATTAATCAGTTTATTACTGAGGCGCTCGGCCTCAACTCCCAGCTGATGCACCAAAGGAACTATTGTGCCAGAAGATTTCGCAATGGAATTCTTATTATGAAACAAGCGACAAATTAACAAGTCAAGTCGTGGAAATGAGACTTGAATATGATGAAAACTTGAAAAAGGTATCCAACTTCATCACATGGCAGAATTCAGAAGATGGGACAAAAGTCGACTTACCTAAACTAGAGGAGTCACATAAAGAAATATTATTTGTGAATTGGGATTCTCGGCTTAAAAAGGTAGAAAAGGCAACAACAGACATGGCAACAGGAGCAAATAGTGTTATTGAAAACATTAGTGAAAATTTACATAGCGCCAACCTTATGGAAGAATCCATTCCAAGTTTTCTTCCTAATTTAAAACATATTGAACTACAGTAGAGAGAGGAAACAGAAGAAAAAGCAGAAGAAATTAGGCAAATGACCAGGTTAAACTGGGAAGCATATTGGCAACATTTGGTAAAACCTCACATCGAGTGGATGACCCTGCGATGCCTAACCACTTCTACGGAGAAAATGGTGCCAACACTAATCGATGTTGTATTCACTAAACAGTTGAAAGCTGAAATTGGCCAATCGACATAGCTTAAGTCAATCACAAACATTTTTTATCTAAAGGATCAAATGCAAGACAGTCAGTCACCATGATCATTTCTATTTTGGTTTTATTTTGCATAATTTGAGGAAGGTCATTTAGACCTCCTCAACTATTTTTTTAATAATCTATTTTTAGTTTTATAGTTTAATTATTTAAACCCCTCTCATGCATTTAGAGAGGGGTCCAGAAATTTTATCGAAAAAAATCTTCAAAACATGCACTTCTGTCCCTTTGAGGAACTTTTGTTGAAATTAATGGAACAAGATTTATTTTTATCTGATCTAGCATCTTCTACTGAAATTGTACTTTTGTACTCTTAGATGGTGTTGAATGGACTGAAAGTAGATCAATATTGTTGAAGCACATGAGTAGTACGTATTATAAATGGCACTTTTATCTCGTAATTCTTTTTACTTATGTATCAAGCAATAATTTCTCTTCAAGTTGTTTATGTATGAAAGTTTGAATCTTGGTTGTCATTATAACACTTCTGTATGATGATGATCTATATTTTATGCTGAATACATGAATAATTTCTTATGTGATATATCTTCCACAATCGTTTCGACTAAATTTTTATACGAAATGATTATTGTTAAACGAATTCATTTCTCATAGAAATTGAATGATCTTTATCATCAATTGCTTTTAGACATTATTGTAGATCGCATACATCAATTTACTCCCTGGTATAGTTATAATTAGATAGTGTTTAAATTAGGATAAAATGCATGTGATTATTAATTTAGATTAGATTACTTTTAGCTTAAACATTACTTCAAAATATCACATATCACCCCATCAGCACAATCATAAAACTCCAAACAAAAAAGGAGCTGCCAACCATGGTCCAGACTAGGTCATTTTCCCCTATGTTGAAGCAACGATTTTCAAGGCTTCAAAATTTTGGCACAAGAAGGAGGGCCTAACTATGAATGACAAGTAAATCCAAATCAACAGGCCATTCTAAGAGTAAAAGTCCCTCACCTTCACCTCCAACTTCTCGAAAGAATTCCAAATCCCCTGATTCCAAGCGAGAAGTTGCAAAGAAAATTATAGAACCCACTGCTTAAATCTCAAAAAAGCCAGATCATTCTTCTTCTACCAAAGCCCCTAAATTTCAATCCTTGATTCATAAATTACAAGGGATTTCATTATCTCAAGAAGAATCTGAGCTATCCCAAGATAGTGTTACCTCTCAGTTTACCCCATCTCAATGGTTAACTAGAGCAGAGAGTGAAAAGCTTGGAAACCCTCTATTCAAATTCCCTCTACCAAGCCATAAGAAAGCTAAGAAAACACCATCTGAATCTCATAGTGAGTTTCTTTCATCATCTTCATTCATTCCATCTATACCATCATGAGATCAATCATCCGCCTCGCCACTCCAAATCATGATTCAAACAGGTACAAGAACTACATCTTCCTCTGCCCAATCACCTTCAACCACTACTACACCTTCTCCTACTCACATACCAGCAATGGCACAGAATGATCCAAGGCCATGGACTAACCTAGGAGCTATTAGGATGGTTGGGCCTTTACATCAATTGCCAACTCATCCAGAGAAATGGTTACCCAAATTCAATTTTGATATTGGCCTACTAGCTGAGGAACATATAAACAATTTCATGTTGTCCATTAACTTGAATGGAGTAGTGGAAGAAAATGCAGTTGTAAGATTATTCCCATATACTCTACAGGGAGTAGTAGGATCATTGTACTTCTCATTACCATTAGGTTCTATTAATAGTTAGGATGCTTTCCAAGAGAAATTTTTAACTAAATTTGGGGATGATAGATCCACAACTACCCTAATCAATGATATCTACAATTTGAAAGTCAAACCGAATGAACCCATTAAGGACTTCAACTCTCGCTTCAATAAATTATTGAATAAGATACCAATGACGTCTAAGCCCGACGATGAGGTCCAAAATGAGTGGTATATTTCTACTCTACCCTCAAACACAACTATCTTTGCTGATAGAGCTACCAAACCAACTATAGCTGAAAATATGAAAGTGGCAATAGCTGTGGAAAAACACATTCTAGTTGTAGAAAACAAAATTGCATTAGAAGAATGAAAATCTAAGAAAGTGACTTTTAGGGACGACTCTAAGAAGAAATCACCAAAAGATCCTTTTCATCTTCAAGGGTTACAGAAAGACCTTAAGACCATGTCTAACAAAATGGTCGATATTAAAAGACAGTTAGCAAAGACTTCCTCTAAGAAATCCTGTAGACCATTTAAAAGGAATTCGCCCATTGATCCTAAACCTCCAAATGTTATATCAAATGCCGAATTAGATGGAGAGGAGGATGAAGTTTCAACAAATGAAGAACAAACGGACAATGAAGAAGTGGCAGAATTACAAGGAATGTGGGATTTTATCCTTCCCAATGAAGAAACTCAAGAAGCATTTCCTGTCACTACCCGAAGTAAAAACCCTGTTGAATTGTCACAAACAAATTCAAAGTAGAAGGCTTCAATTCCGCCTTCGAGGGACAAAGCAACAGGTAAGAAATAATCACCAAAATCCACTCAAACTACTCCTACTCAACAGGATTCTTCACCTTCACCTAAAACTCTGATAGTTTCTCATGAAATGGAATATAATATTATTGGTGATATGAAGAAAACTAGGGAAAACATCACCTTTCATGAGCTTAGCAAATTTAAGCATCAGCAGAAGCTACTTCTTAAAGAGCTCAAAGAAGTACCTACTGTGCCACTTCTTGTCGTTGTGATCTCACAAACCACCCAAGAAATGGGAAGGCCCCCTAGTACCTCTTTAAACAAGATTGATCCAACCGAAATCGCTCTAATTGGAGGAAGATCTAAATCTCATACTCCTCCATTTCTCCTTCCTTTTGAAATATTTAATAATAATTTACACAATTGTTTAGTTGATTCAGGAGCTTCATCTAACATCTTACCTAGAACAGTTTGTGCAAAGTTGAATGTTCAACCTCAGAAATCTGTTGTATGTATAGTACAGTTAGATTGATCTCAATTCAAAGTTGTTGGGGAACTTAACCAAGTAATCATGAGACTTTCATCAAATCCTAAAGTTTTTCAAGTTATTGACATACTTGTAGAAGATATTCCTGGGTTCTATGGCTTAATCCTTAGTAGAGACTGGTCAAAAAAAATTCATGGTTATTTTACAACTGACTGGTCTCACATGTGGCTTCCCTATAATGGAAAGCCAAATAAAATAAGGGTTGATCATGAGAAACATAAAAAGTACACAGTAACAGAACTAGAAGGAGAAAATGAACCAGTCACGTATAGTAACAATATCATCGGAAACTACTCTGTAGAATCATTTCTAGGGAATTTCAATGCTCACACTTCACCTTTCTTAGAAAACTTTGTTGTATCTCAAGTCGAAATTTTTTCCCAAACAGACACTTATAAATGTGTAAATTTTGTAGATAAAATGGTAGTTAGATCTTTGTTCTGGAATTTTTTTTTTTTATGGATCTAAATCCAATGATGGAGTAGGAGAAGGATGGATATTAGCTACCCAAAGGGAGAAAAGGATATGTTAGCATGTAGACTTGAATTTGATTGCACAAACAACACCGTTGAATATGAAGCATTAGTTCAAAGTTTGTATAAGGAAATTGGCCTTAACATCAAACACCTCCAAGTATTCGGAGATTCAAATATTGTAATAAAACAAGTGAGAAATACTATACATAGTTTTTCAGGACATTTGAAACACTATTATTCATTAGTCCAAGACCTGGCATTTCACTTTACAATGTTTAATACTTCCCCTATTCCAATACTCCAAAATTCTAAAGTGTCGATCTTCTAGCTAACGTCGCTTCCAAGCTTATCCCACCAAAGGATTACAGCCCTGATCGATTTTCCATTGAAATAATTTTTAGTCCTTCTATTCCCGATAATATCACCAACTGGAGAGTCTTTAATAACGATCCGGATATCATAAGCTTCTTGATTCAGAAGGCTCTTATGATGACCAGATAGTTGATGAAGACCAGCATGATAACCAACCTAAACAAGAAACAAACAATAACGCTATACCAAAATCTGTAGTTAAGTTGGAAGATTTATATGACCTCAAAGACAGATTTAAATGATCCACCAATTCAAAACTTCAGAATTTGACTTTGAGGTTTGAATTGATCAATCTTGGGACTAACCTAAAACCTCAAAATATTAATCTAGGTCTTGGACTTACGTCAGACGAAAAATCAGCCTTTATAGGTTTGTTGAAGAGGTACAAGAATGTCTTTGCATGGAACTATGAAGATCTTAAGACATACGACACATCTATTATTCAACATACTATTCCTATGAAGGAAGATCCATCCTAATTTAGAAAGTCAAATTAAATCTAAATTGAATAAACTGTTGAAAGACAAGATTATTTTTCCTGTCAGACATTCCCAATGGGTCTTCAATCTCATCCCAGTCAGGAAAAAGAATGGTGATATTTGGATATGTATAGACTTCCGCAACCTCAATAAATATTTCCAAAAGGAAAATTTCCCATTACCCCCTATGGAATAGATATTGCAATCAGTTGCAGGCTCAGAACTAATGTCTTTCCTAGATGGATTCTCAAGTTATAATAAGATCTTAGTACATCAAGATAACCAACTAAATACTACATTCAGGAAAAAATGGGGCACTTATGCTTATCAGAAGATGCCAGTTGGATTGATTAATGTTGATGCCACTTTCTAGAGAGCCTTGGACATAGCCTTCAAAGGTTTACTAAACAAATCAGTAGTAATCTACTTAGATGATATAACTTTATATTCCAGAAAATGCAGTAATCATCTAAGGGATTTAAATAAAATCTTTGAACATTGCCAAAGGTATGGAATTTCTCTTAATTCCAAGAAATATTTTTTTCGCATTAAGCGAAGGAAAGCTCCTTGGACTCATTGTGTCCAAAGCAAGAATTCATATTGACCCTGATAGAATTAGAGAAATATCTGAAATACCTTTACCACATAACAAAAAATCAATGCAATCTTTCCTAGGTAAAATTCATTTTGTTAAAAGATGTGTCCCTGACTTCTCAAGAATTGTTTTACCTCTTCAATCAATGATAAATAAAAATTCTCTGTCTAAATGGGGACACTTAGAACATCACTCTTTTAATTTGATAAAACAAGCAATCATAAACGCCCCATCTTTAGCAACGCCAATTTTTTCAAATCATTTTATTTTATACGCTTTCTCTTATGAGAAATCGTATGCAGCCATATTGACACAAGTAAATCAAGAAAAAGATGAAGCCCCAATCTCTTTCTTTAGCTCCAATTTGAAGGGAGCTGAATTGAATTACTTAGATGTTGAAAAACAAGTTTTTTTTGTTTTCAAATCAATAAAAAACTTCAGACCTTTTCTCCGCAAAACCCACACCAAAGTAATAGTACCATTCTTGGCAGTAAGAAATATTTTAATACAAAGGCATGTAGGTGAAAAGAGAGTGAATTGGGTTACATCTCTACAAGAATATGACATCAAAATCAGACTAGCAAAACTTGTAAAAGGTCAAGGTTTTGTAGGATGTTGGTAGAAGCATCAAATCTATCAGCATTACAGCATTCAAGTGACGATGTACAAGTCTATGACGTAAGCCTTAATGACACTGAGTCAAGATATGATGATATCATATTTTACTTGAGAAATGGATATGCCCCAACCCAATTAAATTACACAAAGAAAAGGGCCTTGAGATTAAAAGCTAGACAATATCAAATTGTCAATGATGTGCTATTTAGAATAAATTATGATTCTTTTTTACTTAGATGTCTTGAAAAATATGAGGCAAAGAAAGTGCTGTAAGAACTTCATGATGGACTAGCTGGTGGTCACTTTGGAGGAGATACTATAGCACATAAAATCCTGCATGTTGGCTATTACTGGCCAACACTATTCAAAGATGTGCACAATTATGTAAGGAAATGTAATATTTGTCAGGCAACTACTGGAAGACAGAGGAAACCCGCATTACCATTATAGCCAATCAACATTGACCAACCATTCGAACAATGGGGATTGGACATAATAGGTGAGATCGTTCCTCATTCTTCTAAGCAACATAGATATATCCTTACAGTCACTGGTTATTTCACCAAATGGGTAGAATAAATTCCACTCAAGGTAGCCAATTCTAAAAACATTATTGAATTCATAGATCAATTTATCATTACTAGATCTAGCCTACCACCTACCTTGATGTTTGATAATGCATCTTATTTTTCAGGCAATGCTATGATAGAGTTTGCTCTTAAAATAGGTTTTAAGCTTAAGTACTCTGCTAATTATTATATGCAAGGAAATGGGTTAGCCAATTCCACAAACAATAATCTCATTAGGATTATTAAACGAACTATTGACCAAAGCTAGAAGAACTGGCATAAGTCTTTAGTGTTTTCTCTATGGGCTGATCGAATAACTCAAAAAGCCTCCATTGGCACTTCCCCTTTTAATTTGGTCTATGGGAAAGAAGTGTCTTGCCAACAAATGTAGCTATTCCCTCTTTAGCCTTAGTTCAATTCATTGAAGAAACTCCTTCCTCATCTATGCAGGTTAGACAATTACAAATCCTTAAGCTTGAAGAGGAAAGAGAAAAGGTCAGGACCACACATGCACATCATCAACAGTTAGTTAAAGCCTCCTTTGATTCAAATTCTGTAACTTCAAAATGTTTTCAACTCAGAGACCTAGTATTGAAATGGGATAAAGCCCACAAAGAGAAAGGTAAGCATACCAAGTTCCAACAAATGTGGCTTGGCCCATTTTAGATTATGGAACAAATAGGCCCATCAACTTTTCTATTACAAGATTTATCAGGTAAGAGAGAATCTCTACCTTTTAATGGGCAGATTTTAAAGAAATAATTTCCATAGAAGACGATCTCTTCTATTCACTGTATATTATTGCATATAGTTATTTTTTTAGAAAGAATAATACGAGTTGAAAAAAAATTACTTTTGGCTTTACAAAGGGTAGTCTCTTTTTAATTTTGACTTTTCGCTTGTGTAAGTAAAGATTGTTATGAAAGTAATCTCCACATATGAAATATATAGTTAAGTTATATTGCTCCAAAACTGCCTGTTTTCTGCCAAAATTATCTGATCTTTGATGAAGCCTAGCTTTAGAAAGAAATTTTTCCTTTACATCAGTCAAGAAAAGTATCAATAGCAAAGCAAAGTCTCTCTGCAGAAAAGCATCTTTAAAACTCTACAATTGTTGTCCAGAAGCTCTTAAGGAGCCAATGATTCTCCCCACCTAATCAGTTTTGATTTTTAGAGTGTAATTCTAAAATATACTTAAACTTAAAGGATAAAAGGTCTCATCAAGAGCCAAATTACCATGATCATAAGATTATAACTAACTGACGTTACCAATACTGCATATCAAAACAGGGTAGTGGCTTCAAATTATATTAATCAAAAGACAAGGGATCTCATCAAGAGCCAACTTGTTTAGCTAAGTTACAAATCAAGTGAATGGCATTGTCAATTTTGGTCACCAAACTAAGACATTGTCCTTTAAGAGATAAAATATGAAGATTTGAAGGAATAATGAATTACTTTATAAAATAAAGAAAGAAATAAGTATACAAACAAGCTTATCTTTAAGATTTCATTCTGATCTAGCTGGGATATTGAATCGTTGCTGGTTAAAATGTAACCCTGTCGAGGCTATGAATGTGTGTTGGCAGTAGAATCTCTACCTATGACAACTGAGTATACCAAAAATTGATCTGAGGAGAGTCTCCTTGCTTTTACCTTTAAAAAACCAAGTAATGGCTGATGTAGACAAAGTGACTTTCTTAGAATAAAATAATAATCAAAAGAATGATAGTTAAGTAGATGATGTTTTATTATTAATGAGTGGTATTATTTACCTTATATTCCATGTAATTTATTTTTATTTCCAAAACTATCTTTATTTTGGAAGTTTTAGAAATTTCAAAAAACTCTCAGAGATAACTAGTTCTTCCAAGTGAATCGCCAATTGTTGTGCTATTCAACAACCCCCCATTTATTAATGTAATATTAACTACTAGTATTGATAAATGGGGACCCTTTAAAAATCCATCCAAAGAAAAATAAACTTAGCATTTAGGCATTTCTTTTATTTTTGGAATAACGCAAGATATCAATCGAACCCCCTTTTTTCCAAAAGAACTACTAAATGCTTGCCTTCCCACATACCACATAATTAAACATCATCAAAAGACATTGCTAACCCACCAAAACCAATAAAAAACGTTTTAAAGCAGACTCTATGCTTTGTACCTAGAAACTATCATATTTTTGACATAAACTAGGTCCTTAAGCTTTTCTCTTCAAAAGCCAAGTCTCGCATCGCATATTGTTATTTATGAAGAGCCCATCTTAAAAGGTTATCTCAAAACAATCAAGATTTGAAATTGCGATGACATCATAACCTTTATTGCATTGCATTTCAAGCATTCAAAAGAACACTGCAAACTTACCATTAGACGATATTGCGAAATGCGATCAAGACCTAGACCCACTCCTTAAATATATCACGAACAAATTTTCAGGTCTGCCACTCATTAAAAAAGGTATTTACATAGAAAAACCAAACAAGTGTCTATGTTTTCAAACAATAAACGAGCGACTCCCATCTCGCATCTCGCAGAAACACAAGAGAAGGTAAGAAAAGCGAAAAGGTATAATGCGATATTGCGATCTACGATATTGCTTTGCAAATCAAAAAAATTCCATTATCATAGTTCAAAGGCTCGCCACCCTAGAAGCTTTCTTCACAATTTACGATGTAGACATTTATGAGCATTAAAGCTAAGGGATAATGAAGCATTAGTGGACATTTAGTAAGAGTTAACTACATCTATGTGTGAAAAGCCATTTAACGTGATATGATATCTTCTTACGTGCATTCGAATAAAACTCCTTTTATCACCTTTACAAGTTACCTACATTATTTCATTGCACGTTCATTGTCATCTTTGTGTATCTGATAGCTATTGTTCTTCATTTTCAGGGAAAATCCACAGAGAAAATCATTGGGAGCAATGGTAAATAAAGGCAAGGTAGTCGTCTTTGAGAAGTCATAAATAACTCCTCTGTTTATGGATACTACATGCAACAGAGAGGGAGGAACATCTACGTGGGAGGCCATGTATAATTTACTGGAGGAAGAGCAACCAAGGATTCTAGAAACGAATGTTACAATTGACGGACGTGATTCCTCAAACGCTTCTATGGTTGAGACATCATTGTCATTTTTTCATCGCATAGTTGCACGCCCGAATATAATCCCTTATACAAACATGGTTAAATGGGTCATTGATGAAGCTGATATCTCAGACAGAGAATTCAAGAGAAGAAGCCAAAAGGTTATGGGATATTTTACGCTGGACAACCTCTGACTTATGTACCACTTACTAGAGCCACAAGTCATCTACAACATGTAGTTCATCAGGAATTTTTCCAAAGAGAACGAGGACCCAGCAGACTTCACCCGGACCTGGTCAAATAATGAGGGAAAAATCAAGAAAGACAAGAAAGGAATGTACACTATTGCATCTATTTGTCCCCCTCATAGTTTTGTAGCGGCCATGCTATGTAGACTATTTGGAAAACCCAATAGTACTAAATTATCTGCAGAATGGTTGTCACTAATAGATGCCGCTGTTAACGTAACTGTAATGAATTGGGCACAATTTTTTTTTGACAATTTAGCTACAAAAATAATGGATTCTAGAAGGAAAATAAGTGTTTCTTCGAGGTTTTACCCTCCATTTTTTATGAGCGCTTATGTAATGGATGCAATTTATTTCAGTTCGAAATTTCCTATCATGGGATGGAAGTGGACTATTCAAAATCCACTTCCCATTCACATATACCATAAAGACACGTGGGAATCTAACTTTCAATGAATTTTTTTCAAAATTTTTCATGGAGTTATGCTCCCTATCCATAAACGACTTTATAATTAAGATGCCCCCAGGTTTTCCCAAGATGCCGAGGTAGATATCCTCCTAGTGGTCAGATGGTTTGGGGAAGATACATTTACATATATCAGCGTATTTCGCAACATTACCTCCCCCCATGTCCTACCATACTATGTTCCGAACAAATTGATGGCTAAAGAGGTAGCCTATCAAATAGCTAGTGAGGGAGGGATGACCAAAACATTAAAGGAAGCAGAAAAGACCATCTAGCCTACATTCCCTTTGCAGTGTGGAGCATTTTCATTACATGACCTAGGACATGAATTTAAAAAAGTAGAGATTATGGTATCTTTGCAATTACCTAAATTCCCTAGAAGGCAATATGACCTGTTCAGCACTATCAAATACTTTACCACCATGGTGAAAATGAAAGTATTCAGTAATGAAGAAGATGCATTTGATGACATCTTTTGCAGAAAAACACCGTCACAGAGATGAAGCATATGGCACAATTACTTTTTGACCGTGAAGATATTGAAACCTTTTACGAGTACCGAGAAAGGAGACTAACAAAGGTCCCATTGGACCAATTATTGATTGAACCAATAAGGGAGCCTACTCCTAGTGTAAGTATAGAAGGTGACTCCAAATAAAATTCTAAAATGATTCTGGAGCATAATCACAAAAGAAATCTACCATGGAATCAGAGAAATCATCAAAAAATGGGAAAAGCAGAAGTAGGGAGTCGGAAAAGGATACATCCCAATCTACAGAGAAGACGGCTGAGTAAACTTCAACTAGCAAACAGGGTGAAATACATGCCACCTCCACACAGCGAATAAAACCCCTGGTGATTGATTTAGAAGAAGAATGGGACAACTTTAATAAAAGGCTCAATTTAGAGGAACAAACGCCAGATTTGCAAACTCCACAACAGAAAACAACTTAGGAAATTATAGTAGAGGAGACTGTAAATACTCAAGAGGTAGAACACATTCCTATTACCTCCGCCTCTGAAATTATTTTGAGAATAGAGGAGATTCCCCCTCTAGATGTGTTTTGTAGCCCACAACACAAGGCCATTGTTAAAAGATAAATGAAGAAAAGGAAGTTGGATTCTATAGTTGTCACTACCCCTGATAATGAGCCAATGGATGTTCTATGGAAAGACTCACCCATCGACCCATCTGTCAACCTCACTAGAGTGTCACAGTTTGCAGCTGCCTATGCTACAAAAACTGTTGACAAAGCAAAAAAGGTGCAAATTTTTCTTAAAGAAAAAGAAGATAAAATTTTGTCACTTGAACAACAATTATAGCAAGCAAAATCTGACTAGTAGGCAGAGATACAGTTAGCTAAACTACAACAAGAGTTCGAGCAGATGCAAATAAAATAGCAAACCAGCTTAGCAGAGAAGGAAGTGCAAATATAAGGAATATCTAATCTTCATAAAGATTATCCAAAAATTGATCAGTTTATTACTGAAGCACTCTACCTTAACCCCCAGTTGATGCACCAAAAGGAACAATTATGCCAGAATATTGTGTAATGGAATTCTTATTATGAAACAAGTGACAAATTGACAAGTCAAGTCATGGAAATGAGACTTGAATATGATGAAATACTTAAAAATGTCTCTAAATTCATCACTTGGCAGAATTCAGAAGATGGGAGAAAATTCGACTTACCTAAACTAGAGGAGTCACATAAAGAAATCTTATTTGCGAATTGGGATTCTCGGATTAAAGAGGTAGAAAAGGCAATAGCAGACAAGGTAGTAGCAGCAAAAAGTGTCATCGAAAACATTAATGAAAATTTACATAGCACGAACCTTGTGGTAGAATCCATTCCAGGTTTTATTCCTAATTTAAAATAGCTTGAACTACAGTGGAGACAGGAAACAGAAGAAAAAGCAAAACTAATTAGGCAAACGACTAGGTTAAACTAGGAAGCATATTGGCGACATTTGGTAAAACCTCACAGCCAGTGGATGACCCTGCGATACCTAACCACTTCTACAGATAAAATGGTGCCAGCACTCACCGACGTCGTATTCAATGGACAGTTGAAAGCTGAAATCAACCAAACGACATATCTCAAGCCCATGATGGACATTTGCGATCTAAAGGATCAAATGCAGAACAATTAGTCACCATGCTCATTTCAATTTTGGTTTTATTTTTCATAATTTGAGGAAGGTCGTTTAAACCTCCTCAACCATTTTTGCAATAATCTATTTTTAGTTTTATAGTTTAAGTATTTAAACCCCTCTCATGCATTTAGAGAGGGGTCCAAAAATTTTATTAGAAAAAATCTTCAAAACATTCACTTTTGTCCCTTTGAGGAAGTTCTGGTGAAATTAATGGAACACGATTTATTTTTATTTGATCTAACAACTTCTACTAAAATTTCACTTTTGTACTCTTGGATGGTGTTGAATGGACTGAAAGTAGATTAATATTGCTAAAGCACATGAGTAGGATGTATTATAAATGGTACTTTTATCTTGTAATTATTTTTATTTATGTATCAAGAAATAATTTCTCTTCAAGTTGTTTAAGTAAGAAAGTTTGAATCTTGGTTGTCATTATTGCACTTTTGTATGATGATGATCTATATTTTATGCTAAACACATGAATAATTTCTTATGCGATATATCTTTCACAATAAATTTGGCTAACTTTTTATATGAAACGATTATTGTTAAACGAATTCATTTCTCATTGCAATTGAATAATCTCTATTATCAATTGCTTTTAGAAATTATTACAGATCGCATACATCAATTTACTCCCAAGTATAGTTATAATTAGACAGTGTTAAATTAGGATAAATTTCATGTGATTATTAGTTTAGATTATATTACTTTTAGCTTAAACATTACTCCAAAATATCACATATCACCCCATCAGCACAATCATAAAATAGATTGGGAAACTGGTCCCATTATCCCCAATTAGAGTCACTACTCCAAACAGAAAAGGAGTTGCCAACCAAGGTCCGGACCCGCTGGTTTTCCCAATGTTGAAGCAACAATTTTCAAGGCTTCAACAGGTGGTTGTGGACAGACTTTCTAAATATTCTTATTTTTGCGCTCTACCCCACCCATTTACCCCCACTTTGGTGGCTCAATATTTCATGGAATAGACCTTCAAATTGCATGGCATGCCAACTTCCATTGTGTCTGATCGTGACTTGAATTTCACTAGAAATTTTTGGCAAGAACCTATTAGGCCCCTATACTACTAGTGTAACCCGTTAGTGTTATTAGTACAACCCACTTATTATATTGATGTACCAATGTAGTGCCCATATTGTTATTATTGTGCCCTTACATTATTATTGTTATGTCGACTCTAATTATGTTATGACCCCTTAGACTCCTATATATAGAAAGGAGGTCTTTTCATTTGTATCATCGAATAATTGTTCATTTATGTATTGTAAAGGAGGTTGCCCCCTCGAAGAGGCTGAATTCTAAGTCGTTGATCTATCTTTTCTATCTTTTCTTGAGTTGGTTTCATAACAGAGAGACATCTTTGACTTGGTAGGGCTAGATACCAAGTCAAAAGGTTGGTCTGTGGTTACCTCAGTTGGACTCTTCCTTAGCCTTAGAGATCTGGAGGAGTGATAACAGGGTCATGGATTGTTTCCCTCTTTAGGAGTTTAACCACATAAAACATTGGTGTATTGATCTTCGGTTTGGTTGTGTAAGCAATTTTTTAGGGTGTTTAACCTGTTGAAATCCGAATGCATGATAGAATTTATTAACATGATAATTACTTGTGACTATTTTATACATGTTTTTCCATTTAATATTTCTTCATTAGGTCATCAAGCAATTATGCAAGTAGAATACACAAAAAAAACAAGAGACCATAAATCAGGCCAGTGGCCAGGGAAAAACTCACAAGGGGAAAACTCATAATCCTTTCCTTATAAAATATTTTTTCAACAAGAGAAATCTAAGTCAAACTAACCAATAACCCAAGTGCCAAGTCAATCCTCCATCTGTCCATAATATTGTTCACAAGACTGTCACAATTTGTCCCTAGGATGTCATATATCATTGAAGTAAAAGTGCCTCAGGAACTTTTCTTAACCACACATAATATGCTTCAAGAATCTCATTTTCCACATAAGAATAGTGCTCCAAATTCTTAATACTTCATCACATAAATACTTGTTATAGAGCTCAGGTTTGTTCCTTAGAATCTTCCATAGCAACCTCGCTCTTTATCACAAAAATGTATGCATCAAAATTCAGGTCTGTACTGCCACCATTATTGTGCAAAGTGAATGCAATGGGTGAAGGAAGACCACGCTCTTCAATGATAATATGATCCAGGTGGATATTAGTGGCCACCCATCTATTCCACTTGGACCCCCACCATTGTTTCTTTCAATTTCCTTAATTGTAGCACAATTTATTATTTTTGGTAGTTTTTGGGGTCCTGAACATCCATAGCCATTTTGAGGGCCTAACCAAAATTTGTTTGGAAAATGGGAAAACCCAAAAATTTTGCTAGGGATTGGTAGTGAAAAGTTGTAGTCCTTGGATAGATATTTCTAACGAGATATCGTACAAGTTAAACGAAGATCGCATGCCAAAGTTATGACCCCGAGAAGTTGATGTACCAATTTACCCTAACGAGGCCCACAAAATTTTGGTGCATCATCTCCTAGGGTTAGGTTTGTGGATGTTTAGGTTTTCTTTTGTTTCTCAATATAAATAGGCCTCCGAGCCTTATTGTAACTCCATTCAAAAGGCATGTATCTACCACATCTCTTCTTAGAGGTAAGCTACTATCAACTATGCTAGTTTATTTCCATTCTGCATGTAAACAATTTTCAGTAATTTGTTATTAATGAATTGAAGTTGTGTTTTCACTGTATCTATGTGTTCCTTCATAAATTTGGATCAGTGGTATCAGAGCATTCTTCTCTTACTCTATTATTTTATGCTTGTCCCCAACGAGGTTGGGGTATAAGAAGTTGGGACTTGAACTGGTTCAGCCTTTGCAAGACCATCCCCATCATTACTAACGACCTCCCATGATTGAAGAAAACAAAGATAAGGGATAAGGATATCCTATCAAATAGTTTCTCAAATAATCCCTCGAGAGGCAAAGAAATGAGATGATCGAAAAAAATTTCCCAAATCCTTTGGCAAATACCCATTGGCGATGCATCTTCATCCAGCAGTCACTTCGGAGGCATCGCCCCCTTCAAGCTACAAGTGAACTTTGATATCTTTATATTAGAAGTTCAAATAGATGCAGTTGTTATAGATAAATAGTTGAATCTATTGGAAGGTTATTTTTGGGTCCATTATTTCTCTGATAGGGAAAATATTACTTTTCACTGCTTAAGGTCACCCCCTATGTCAACGACTGGTGGGAAACTTACTGAAAAGGGTCGAGAAACCTTCTTTGTTTATAGTCACCCTCTCTTAGTACTCTTTCGAAGATATTGTCAAGGAATAGCATTACCCCGTAGGGAGATATGAGGACAAGTACATACAATGGACCACACTACAACAACAAAGGGACCAAGATGTGCATGAGTTCAAAAATATTTTTCATACTCTAAGCACGAAGTTGGGTATCAAATACTTTGAGTGAAATTTGGTGATCAAGTACCATGGTTGTATGCAAAAATACATTCAAGAAGAAATGGAGTTCTTGGACATCTCCTTGCTTGGTACAACATACCAATATGCTGCCAAGATTGAATAAAAATCTAAACAAAAGAATCACGACTTTGGATTTGCAAATTAGAAGCAGGGAAAGAACATCTCGTAGGCATAGAAAAAGGATAGAACCAAGGTGGAGCAGCCCAAGACAACCCATCAAAGCCACAAGAAAATAATGGTACCATGAAAACGAAGAAGGACACATGCAAGTGGTGTCAGTTCCACAAGAGCCCTACTCACAACACAAATGAGTGTCACATAAAGAAGTCATTGGTGTTCGAGATGAAATCATCAGATTTTGATGCAAGTTCTGATTCTAAGCTAGAGCCCAACAAGGGGAACAACAAGGGGAACCAGATTATGTTGAAAATAGCAACAAGAAATATAAAAATAGAAATGCTAAAAATAGCATGGCTATAAATAGAATTTCAGGATATACTCCAACTCTATTGAGAAATAGTGTCAAGAAATGCTAAAAATAGCATTGTTATAGATAGTATTTCAGGATATATTCCAATTTTGATTTGTCCTTGAATCAAAATTGAGAATTAAAATTTGAATTTAGTCTCACTAGTTGTTTGAAAAATAATTAATTATTTCATCTTGAGTTAATTAGTTGGTGAAAATCAAACATGAAGTCTTTGTGAAGACATGCAACAGTTATCCCTTTGATTGAGGTCCCATAATTAAGGAGTTAAGGATGAGTTGTATTTGAGTTGTAATTAGTTAGCTTCGTTAACTGAGTTAAGTCTAGTTAAATTAGTTCCAAACATTTTGTGGAACTAATTGTGAGCTCAGTGAGTTAATGCATGCATGCATGCAACTAGTGTTCTCCAGATAACTGAATATTCTCTCATAAATAACTCATGCATGTCAGTTCAGACAGAGACTCAGTTGAGATTAAAGGAAGGGACAATGTACTATCAGTTGGAGGAATTTTCCGATAAAGGAAACTCATCCATGCAGAAGGAATTAACTCCTTCAGGATTGCACAATTACTACAGAGGTGAGAGTAGTGTGTGAAGTGAGAATCACATAGGTGGCTGTTGGAGGACCCAGGAGAAACTGCGCAAGGAAATAGGAGGCTTGGAGGACTGAAGGAAGGCACATGTGTTGTCTATTTGGTCTATGAGCAGCAGTGAAGGATTATATTGAGAAATGGATAGCTTGAGAGCTAAAGCTTTGTGTAATCCTGAGATATTTCCACTTGTATGATAATACAGATAGCAGGGTTTTTAGCTGAGGCTTGCCTTAAAGTATTCTTCTTTGTTTCATGTGTGATTGAATCTTCTTCTCTGTTATATGTGTTTTTTTTTTTATCTTGCTCAAAATCAATTAACCTTCTGCAAGTTTGATAGTAGAAGTAGATCAAGTATTTTTCTTTAGTTACATTGCATTATTAGGTGATCTACAGTGATAATTTCTACATGGTATCAGAGCTAGTTGATTTGCAGAGAAATTTCTACATGGTATCAGAGCAAAGGTGATCAAATCGGAGAACAATATACAAAGAAGGGAGAAGGGAGAAGTTTGAAGTTCTTGATTGTAGGTACAAAATCAATTTCTTATCACATCTCAAAGTTCACCAATGGTGTTCAATGGCTTGAGACTCGAATATGCCCTGGATGGCAGCTTTAATTACATAGCCTAGAAGGATCGTATGGAAGTGGTGTTAGAGGACAATGGTTTGAAGGACTTCATTGATCAAGAAGTCCCCAAGCCAATAGCGGCTAATGCCCAAGAATTGACGGAATGGAAGAAATGTGTGGCGACAGTGAGGAGGATTCTTCTGGAGGGAGTTCGAGACCACATTGTCTCGAGTCTCCATGGGAAGGAGACTCTATTTTCAATGTGGAAAAAATTGAAGGATCTATATCAGAACAGCAGCGACCAAATGAAGCTAGCTCTGAAGGACAAGCTTCAGAAAATCAAGTGTGTAAAGGGCGACACGATCTATACATATCTGAACAAGCTCACCACCTGCAGAGATGAGATTGGAAGTGTAGGAATCATGACAGGCGATGACGACATGGTGAGTCTTGCTCTCCTGGGTCTTCCTAAGAGCTGGCATAGCTACCAAGACTCAGTGAATTCAAGAGAGAAATTGCCAGATTGGGAACGACTATGGTCGAATTTGATGGAGGAGGAGATCAGGAGAAGCAGCAGAGATGGATCTTCATCCAAGGAGGACGAAGAAAATCTAGCCTTAGCCAGTAAGGAAAGGAAAGGGAATTAGAAGGATTCTCATTCCAAATCAAGTTCTTCCCATGGTGGGAAGAAGATTGACAAATCTAAAGTGTGATGCTTTAATTGTCATGAGGTGGGCCATTATGCAACAAATTTTCCATTGAAGAAATCCATGAAGGGATCCTCGGAAGGATCTAAAGGTGAGGCATTGGCCTTTTTGCTCGAATTTGATTTTACCCTCATCGCATGCATGGTTTCATTGATGATGGGTTGTGGTTAGTTTCTTGATAGTGGAGCCTCATTCCACATGACCGGTGATAAGAGTTTGTTCAGTACCTTAGAGGAGAAAGACCTCCAGATGTGCATAGAGATGGGTAATGATTAAAAGTATAGTGTTCCAGGAGTAGGCACAGTTTCTCTTCAGAGGGAGCATGGAGCTCTCATTACCTTTACAAATGTGAAGTATGTGCCTGGACTGAAGAAGAACTTGGTATCGATCGTGATGATTAAAGACAAAGGTTATGATGTAGTCTTTAGTACAGGAAAGGTTTTCCTTAGACACATCACCACGGGTCAGGTGAAACAGATTGGTTCACGAGAATAGAACTTGTATGCTCTTGAGGTTCAAGATGCATGCAAGGCCTTGAGGAGCAAGGAAACTGTTAGAGACTTGGTGGTTGAGAGGGAGAGTACATTGTGTCTCAACACACAGCCTCAGAAGAAGCCTCAGACAATTGTGGAGGAGCCACAATTGATGAAGCAGCTTCAGGAAGTTGTGGAGCAGCCACAACTGGAGAAGCTGAGAGGAGACCGAGTGGAGGCATCCACTCATGCAAAGACCTCTAGTAAGGGGAAATTTCGAACCAAGTGGGCAAAGTTATCATAGGTAGCCATACCTCCATGTGTGAGGTGGGTGATGTAAAGTGATAGTCCCAAGAAGGTTGAAATTTGGGCAAGATCCTTGAGGTACCCAACCTCTTTGATTATACCTTGCTACAAGAGCCTTGATGAGGAGTAGCGGGACAGGCTGAGTGGGTAGAGATAGATGTGGATGGAGCAGGAGAGGGAGCTTCAGCATCGGAGGGTGTTTCTAGCCCAACAGGGAGGTCAGTTGGGAGATCAGTTACTTACTTCTTAGTAGCTAAGTTGCAGTGCAGTAGTGGGAATCACGATGCAACATGATGATAGGAGGTGTAGTGTGGATGCAGTGTTAGGAGATAGAACCATTAGCAACATGGATGCAGCAGGAGGAATCAGTGTGATTTATGCAGTCAGAGATCAAAGCGACAGGGCTACAGCAGTTAGATACTAAAGAGCACAGGAGTGTAGAGTTTTCAGTCAACAGAGGCAATAGCAGTCAGAGACTTTGATGATAGAGGCATCATTCTGATTCAAGTTGGATATTTTTTGTTTCTGAGTTGTTGGAGCAACAAAACTTGAGAGAAATGTTGCATGCAGAACATTCCAAAGGTTTAGGATCGGAATCGAATTGAATTCCTCTCTTGTTGAGAGGGAGTGTTGAAAATAGCAACAAGAAATGATAAAAATAGCATTGTTATAAATAGAATTTCAGGATATACTCCAACTTTGTGTAGAAATAGCATCAAGAAATGATAAAAAAAGAAATACTAAAAAGAGCATTGCTATAGATATAATCTCAGGATATATTCCAATTTTGATTTGTCCTTGAATCAAAATTAAGAATTAAAATTCGAATTTAGTCTCACTAGCTGTTTGAAAAATAATTAATTAATTCATCTTGAGTTAATTAGTTGGTGAAAATCAAACATGAAGTCTTTGTGAAGACATGCACCAGTTATCCCTTTGATTGAGGAAGTTATCCCTTAATTAAGGAGATAAGGATGAGTTGTATTTGAGTTGTAATTAGTTAGCTCAGTTAATTGAGTTAAGTCTAGTTAAATTAGTTCCAAACAGTTTATGGAACAAATTGTGAGTTCAGTGAGTTAATGCATGCATGCATGCAACTAGTGTTCTCCAAATAATTGAATAT
Organism: Pinus taeda; assembly: GCA_000404065.3. NCBI lineage: Eukaryota > Viridiplantae > Streptophyta > Pinopsida > Pinales > Pinaceae > Pinus > Pinus taeda. The sequence continues at coordinate 8,110 of APFE031452122.1, read as the reverse complement.
TCTCTCATAAGTAACTCATGCATGTCAATTCAGATAGAGACCCATTTGAGATTAAAGGAAGGGACAGCGTACTATCAGTTGGAGGAATTTTCCTATAAAGGAAACTCATCCATGTAGAAGGAATTAACTCCTTCAAGATTGCACAGTTACTACAAAGGTCAGAGTAATGTGTGAAGTGAGAATCACACAGGTGGCAGCTGGAGGACCTAGGAGAAACTGCGCAAGGAAATAGGAGGCTTGGAGGACTGAAGGAAGGCACATGTGTTGTCTATTCAGTCTATGAACAGCAATGAGGGATTGTACTGAGAGCTGGATAGCTTGAGAGCTAAAGCTTTGTGTAATACTGAGATATTTCCACTTGTATGATCACACAACTAGTGGGGTTTTTAGCTGAGGCTTTTCCCAGAGTATTCTTCTGTGTTTCATGTGTGGTTGAATCTTCTTCTCTATTATATGTGTTTTGTTTGATCTTGCTCAAATCGATTAAACTTCTGCAAGTTTGATGGTAGAAGTAGATCAAGTATTTTGCTTTAGTTACATTGCATTATCAAGTGATCTATAGTGAGAATTTCTACATGTATTAGAGCTACCTGATTTGTAGAGAAATTTCTATAGATTATTAACGTAGAACCTATTGTCATTGTTTCCACCACCAAGGTTTAGAAGAATGAGCTCAAATATCCAGAGGAGGGGGAGCATCTCTTCCACTCACATATGTGGGTTAAGGGTTCTCTGTTGCAGTTCATTATCAACAGTGGGATCCAAAAGAACCTCATTTCAGCAGAGCTCATGAAGTGGTTGGGCCTATTGACCACACCATAAGTATAACAGTACACCATTGGGTGGCTCCATCAAGGACAAGATCTCTGCATCAACCAACAATGTCGCATTCCCTACAAAATCAAGCTCTTCACGGATGAGGTATTGTCTCATGTTGCTCATATTAAAGTTTGTGATGTGTTATTAGGCTAACCATACTTTTGGAAGCGCCTTGTTGTGTATGAGGCCATGTATTGTTATTATTACTTTTGGCAATAAGTTATACAAGATACCATAGATAGCCTTGCATATCGCCATGTCTTTGATATTTGCTAAGAAATGTAGTAATATCATCTCTAAGACTCAGGAATTTGTTTTTTTTTTCTATTGAAAAATGCAGCAAGAAATTCACAATTTGATTTTTCCTTGATTAAATTGAGAAAATTCGAATTTCCACATCAACGGACAACTTGGAAGCAGTTAACTGAGGTGAAATGGATCTTGTCACTTAGTTAGCACAATAAATTTGAGTTTGAGGAGTTATAGTTTAGTTAAGCATGTGTGGTTTCTAATTTGTAGCAATCAAGATCATTTATTTCAAGTTTTTTTAGTTAAACTAGTTCTAACTGTTGGAGGAACTAGTGGAAGGTCAGTTCTTTAGTGGGACTTCAGTCAAACTCAGTGATCATCCATTTAACTGATCAATCATCCCAGAATAGCTAGCACATGCAGAGAATTTGAGTTCCTCCGTTGTGTTGGAGATTCCAAGGTAGTGTAACATCAGTTGTAGACTAGTCTTCAGTGTACAGGTGTTGCATGAAATCAAATTATTAACCTTGGGAATTGTTTAATCATTTTGGAGGAATTTCCTAAATAATAGGGATCAAATTCCTCAAGGATATTGAAAGGAAATAGGGGCTCAAGCGTAGATAGAAATGGAGTAATTATGGGTCATAGCTTCTCAGTGAGCAGAGAGATAGGTTATTCACTTACAGGTTGTGTTCAGTTGAGAAAATTAATTGTAATACATCTCTATTCATCCGATTAATGCAAGCAGGAAAAGGGGTTTTTAGTAGATTGCTTTCCCCTAGAATAATATTGTGTGCATGTGTGGCATTTCTCATTGCATGTTTATGATTGATGTTCTAAATTGTGAATTGAATTTCGTAGAGTAGTAGAATAGGTTTGTCTCTTGTGATTTTGATTGAAATTTCATGAGCAATTGCAAATCTACATCAAAATTTCTACACTTTCTTATTCATTCTCAAAGCAAGGGGAAGATAGTGGCCACTTCTATGGCCCCCGCGAAGGGTTCCCCCATGTAGCAAAAGTAGGTGAACAAGCTCGTGGAAGAATATAGGGACATCTTTTCCTCACCCACAATGGTACATTTGCACTTTAAGGTCAATCTTTCGATCAATCTGACTTGTAGAGAAGGCAATATACCACTGCTCCATTCTGGAAAATGAAGAAATCAAGCGAACGATCTAGGAGTTGTTGCAAAAAGGGCACATTTGACTAATTTCCTCACCTTGTGGGAGCTTGATTGTACTTGTACAAAATAAAGATGGAACCTAGAGGCTCTGCATTGATTATCGAGCACTAAACAAAATCACTCTTAGGAACAAGTGTCTAATCCCATGGATTAATGACCTTCTTGACTAGCTCAAGGGGGAAAAGTGTTTCAGTAAGATCGATTTGAAGTATAGTTATCACCAGGTGCCAATAGAACCCACAAATGTATGGAAGACCGCCTTCAAATCCAAGGTGGGCCTTTTCAAGTGGTTGGTCATGCGTTTCGGGTTGCAAAATTTCCCTTATGAATTTTATGAGGCTAATGGATGACACATTTTGGCCCTTCACCAACTCACTCATTTTTTTATATATCTATATGACATCCTCATCTTCATCAATATTTTGGAAGAACACCTGCAATACGTTCGGCAGGTCCTTCAAACCTTGCGACAACAAAAACTATGTGCCAACTTGGAGAAATTAACCAATCATGTTTCATATTACCTCAGTCGACCCTCAGTTGCAGCACTGACTATTGTTCTCAACTCTTGTGGCCAGGACCCCTCCATATGGCCATAACTATACAAAACCAATCCATAATTCACCACCACATACCAGATGCTAGTGAATGGTAAACAAGTTCCAAATTTCCACCTCCAGGATACATTATTATGATACATGAGCCACCTTTGTGTTCCTTCAAGTGAGTGTGCCAAGATGATTTGGGAGACGCGCTACAGTCCGATTATAGGACACTTTGGTGTGGAGAAAATTGTGGTCATACTATAAAAGTATTTTTATTGGCCAAAGCTATGATTGGATGTTGGAAAATATATCAAATCATGCACTTCCTCTTCCATTTCCAAGCCAACCATCAAGAAGAAAAACATGTACACTCTTGTTCTTACTCCAAGTTAGCCCTGGGAATCCATCTACATGGACTATCTATCGATGTTTCCTTCTACAAAGCATGGTCATGACTATGTATTTGTGATCGTGGACAGATTTTCTAAGATGGCTATATTGGCGGCTTGCAAGAAGAGTATCAAAGTGGAGGACACTACCAAACTTTTATTTGAACAAGTATGGGTACCATTATATTAGATCAGGATAGCAAGGTCCTGAGCACATTCTATTTGAACCTCTGGACATTATTGGACACCAAGCTCACTAAGTCGACTACATTCTATTCCCAGACTAATGGTCAGACAGAGGTTGGCAACAAGATGATAATGCACTTACTACATATGTATAACTCAAAGCATACACGAACCTAGGATGAGAGCCTTCCTTATGTACAACACAGTTGTAACATAGCTCTCCATAACTCGACTAGTTGCGGTCCTTTTCAAGTGGGTATGTGATTTCAATGATTGTGTATAAGTAATGTTTCCATGCCTCATGCGACTACATAAATAAAATTTACACGTGTACAATCCAAGGATGGTAAAGCAACCCAATTTATTGAACACATCCACATAATTTGCCAATATTTGCGTGACATCTTGGATAATTCCAATGCCAAGTACAAGTAGCGGCATGATTAGCATCGGGTGCCACACAAGTTTCAGGTGGGTGGCAAAGTTTGGTTGCATTTGCAAGAAGAACACCTTTCCGAAGCTCATCAAAAGCTCATATCACTCTAATACAAGCCTTTCACCATCACCAAGGATGTGGGAGACAATGATTTTGAGATCAATATTTCCCCATCCTTGGCCTGCACCTAGTGTTCAATGTGCATTGCCTTTGACCATACTTGCCACCATTGATGGACACATAAGACATTACAAAACAACTAACACCAACAAAGCTAAACCTAGACTACATGGAACATGCCAAAACTAATGGTATCATGGACACATATATCAAGAAAACTCTGTAGCAGAAGATTGAATTGTATCGGGTTGTCAAAACTAGCCAACTCCTACACCAAGGTAAGTGGCTCACTAGGGACCAATTTTAGCAAAAGTTTCCCTGTCTCATGTGGGCACTCAATGCAATGGGGACCATTGGGGGAGGACTGATCTAGGTGGATATTTTTGGCCACCTGGCCATTCCACCATGACCCCCACCATTATTTCTTTTAGTTTCCTTAAGTATAGCACAATTTACTATTTTTGGTAGTTTTTTAGGTCTTGAAATTCTGGACTCACTTTGAGGCCCTAAATGACGTTTTTTTTTTGGAAAATGAGAAAAATCATAGTTGATAAAAAGGATTTATAGTCAAAACTAGTAGTCCTCAAATAGATATTTCTAATGAGGTATCATACACATCAAACAGAGATCATATGCCAAAGTTACGACCCCGGGAAGTTGATGTACCAATTTAACCCAATGGGGCCCACAAACTTTTGGTGCTTCATCTCCTAGGGTTAGGTTTTTAGATGTTTAGGGTTTCCCTTGTTTCTCAATAATAAATATACCTCCAAGCCTCATTGTAACTCCATTCATAAGGCATGTAGCCACCACGTCTCTTCTTAGAAACAAGCTACTATCGCCTGAGCTAGTTTATTTCCATTCCGCGTGTAAACAATTTTCAGTATTGTTTATTAATGAACTAAAGTTCTATTTTCATTCTATATATATGTTTTTGTTCATATTTGTATTTCATTTTTTTCCTTCATCAATTCGGATCATAGTAGTAGTTTGAATAGGCTTTAGGGGTTCATCATGTAGAATATCCACTATGGTTAAAGGATCTGGAATAGTGGTAGGGGGTTTATACCTTATGGAACAATGTGAACTTTGAAACGGGAACCCATACTATTACCCGTTTTGTAGAGATAGCAAAAAAGTGACTCGATTTCTAACTCAGTATTTGGCTATGACGCTTTCCGTCCACCCGATTAAAAATCATAGACATACAGCTATCATCTTTTTCCCAACTATCAATATGAATGAACTCACAATCATTTATAAATACTTGATCATCACAGTTAAGAAGATTTGACTTTTGCCTGTAACATGAAATAGTAAAAGTTCAATCAACTTGTACATAAATGAATTTTTCAACATTAATCACATATACATTTTAAACGTCTTACCATGTAAGCTGCATCCTTGAATTTGCTTTCCCTTTGAAGCTTGACAATATCATTGCCAATTATGTGTCTGAATGAAATGTCACAAATCTCCATAATGGTGATGACATCACTTCTACAAATCCCGCAACCAGTTTACTAAAAGCTTGATAAGTATAAGGGTCATTATCATAGTCAGTATTTGGAACATTGAAACCATGGGGAATATCTGCAGTAACTAGGGCATACTCCCTTTTAGGTATGAGTTTAGCAATGTCTTCACAGTCGCCTTGTATTACTTGATATTGAACAGTGTCTAGCCCATTCCAAATGAAATGAGTAAGAGTTGGATCAAGTTAAACATTCTTAGCACATTGCTTCCTCAGTCTTTCGGTCTTTATTTTTTCAATAAAGGTTCTTAAGCTAGTTGGCGCTCCATTATCATCCTTCTTCATCTTTTATAAAATAAACAAATATATGTGTAAGTTATACATTAAAATTAGTACACAGATGAATAAAAACAAATGTGTAAATCAAGATACCTTTTTAAATGCAAGATAAAAAGCTTTTAATGTTGATGTAGAAGTTGAATCTGGATAGTTGCGTACGACATCATCCCAACTATCTTCATTCAACAATCTAACCATTTGTTCTTGAATTTTCATGTAAACTTTGTGACTACATAGATAAAGTAACAAAAAGTCAATCTAATGATATGTATAACAAATACTACCAAGAACAACATGTTTTATTTAAAAGAGCATTATAATCTAGAAATAAATAAAAATAATTCAACAAACTTACTTTTGAAATTCCTCGAACATTTCCTCCAATGATAACTCCCCTGACTTCACACAAGATAATATTGTTTTGACAATTGTTTCGTCTTTCACTCCTTGCATTGCTCTCTAAGGTGTGATAGTCATATCTTTTAGAAGTTGCTTCAAGTCAGGACCTAATTTACTGCCACCACATATCAATGGCTTAGACGTTTTAACCTTCTGGTTTTTAATGCCATTGTTTTCCCACATGCTAAAAATATCATCAATCAAGTTCCAAACATCTCCAGTTCTAAATGCCAATTGGAAAATGTTATCAACACCTATGAATATATCACTAGGAAGGTTGTGTTTTCCACCTTTTGAATTGGGTTTCTCTTCAATTTGATAGCCTATTTCCATACAACATTCCTTTCGGAAATCTGTAGTAACATTTATCCTATCCCCACCACATTTTCTTGAAATTCACTATGAATAAATCTAACCCTTTGGATGAAAGTCACAGACATCCTATATTCATTATCTGAATTATGATCCCATGCCACTAACTTTGCTTATGTATCTAATAAACCAGCATAAATGATACATTTCATTGTTTCAAAACATGGGTTATTAGGATATTCCTCCATCAATTGTCTTTGAGCTTCTACAGAATGGTTCCCCCCAGCACATAATAATTGTATTCAAAACATTTTGACTTATCAAATGCTTCTTTGTTGGGAACTTGAAGTGGATCAACAAGAAGCACATAACTAACCACATGAGCATATGGATTGTACCTCATCAATGTCTTCAAGTTGTGAACATGCAAATGATGTGGCTTTTTGATTTGATATTGGCATTGTCCTTCACTTGCCTTATAGGTTTGTCTGACATTTAGCTGAAATGTACGACCACCATCAATTAAGTTTCTCTTTGTCAAATTCTGTCGAATGGCATTTTGTTTTGTTTTGGTAATTCCATCATCTAAATCAGCTCCTGGTGTAATGATTTATCTGCTTTCTTTTGAAGTTTCACTAGGTTCTTGACTGCTGGTAATAACTACTTCAAGATCTTCAAATTTACTTTTCTTCGTCATAACATTCTCAACAGATTTATTCTTTGGCATTGTTACTTTTGGTCCTTTACGACTTTTCTCAGTTCCAATGTCATCTTCAGTAATGGCAACATATGCTTCACTGTCAGTTTCAACTTCATTGTCCTCAAAAGTAACTTGTTTACCCTTGCTAGATTTATCCACTGGAGGCCTTTTTTTCTAATTCTTTGGATGTAGTTTTGTAGCATCATCAATTACTACATTTTTCATGTTTTCCATATCTTCTTCTGACACCGAGTAAAAATTGTTGACAACTTTCATGATATCATGCTCTATGAAATGAATGCCTCCCAACCTAATTGAACAACTTTCAACAAAATTCTGCCAAACAAAATATCATATGTCAATAAAACAAAGTTAAAAAAATATAGCGAGACACTTTGAAGAACGCAAAATACAAATACAAATAACAATACTTACGATGTTTTGTGTCATCTCATTTACGATTTGTTTACACAACTTTGTAGATACCTATCTCATGTCATATAATGAATATGATAGTCGGTATTTAATCCTTTCATGTGACTTGGGAGCCTTTGTAAGTATGTAAACAACTTCAGTGTTCGGTACCGAACACATATCTATGACTTTCCCCATCACCTCCAAATTTTCATTATTATTGGGTATATCAATATATAGATATATATTGACATTTGTACTTTCTCTTTCTTTCACATACCAGACTCTTGATGGAAGTTTCACCTTTTTTGAATTTTTTCAGTCTGAAATTATCTTCTTATTGCTTAAGGCACTTGAAAGATTTGTAGCCATGAGCTCAGGTGGAGTTCGTTCACCAATGTTTTTTGAAGATGCATCTTTAAGAGCCTTGGGTCCAGAAAGATTCACAGAAATTTTCTTTGATTCCATTTTCCTAAAAAATAAAAACACATAAATTAGTAAATGAAAAAAACATATTAACTTAAATTAACAACGAAAATATA
>APFE031452117.1:61633-100597 GCA_000404065.3 Pinus taeda | reverse complement strand
AAGTTGTAGCAAGAAACTAGGGTTTGTGCAAAAATGAGGATTTTGGGGGATCTGAGTGTTGGGAAGTGCTTGATAAGGTACATTAAGGATAGGGGAAGGTGTATGAACATCAGGAAACAGGTTTTGACATTGATTTGACCGTCCAAGAGAAATTACCTTCAAAACCCTAGGAGAGGGAAATGAACCTTGCCTAGGCACAACTGAAGCATGGATAAGCTGTAAAATGACCCTATGGAATTTGACATGATGATGAAATCCCTATGAATGATGATAGGCTCAGCTGAATAGTGACATAGGTTGGCATTTGGGCAAACTTGAAAAGATTGAGAGCAAACCCTAGACCTAATGCCTAGTGACCAAATTTTGCTTGAAGACTCACTGAAATGACAAAATTTGACCTTGACACTTCAAAATCACTTTGTAAGAGCACATTTGATCACTGGAGGAAGGCTGGAAAGATTGACACTAACAGCTACAATGCTCAAGGTGGATCCACGTTATTTATTATTCTAAAAACACTATTGACATTACAAGTATAATTTGGCGTGTTCAACAGAAGTTGCAAGAAATCTTTCTTTCCATTGAATATATAAGAGTTAAGGACTAGTCCAACTGGAAATTAGCCTTAGAATAAGAAGTCGTAGAGTTATAATCTAACCTACTTTACCGCAATGTTTTTGACATGGGAAATAAACCCAATCGCTGAAAGCTTGAAAGCCCATTGTAGCTCTAAGGAGATTGATTATGCACTTGGAGCAAGTTGTGTTTATTTTGTATCTCCTAATAACTCCATTGCCATCTGCTCTTTCTAGACAATATATATTTTGTCTTAGCTTCTTCCTGCTCCTCTAGGCCATGGATTTAATCATACAAATCTAAGAACACTTAATCACTTCTTGTCTTCTTTGTTTTGGTAATGCCAATAATGTAATTTCCTGGGGAGGACCCACTTCATTTGGAGTCTTGTAGAATGTGTAATATGATGGTTCCCTAGGCTAGTTTGCTATAGGATGAAGAAATGCTTTGGTTGTGGCCTTTTCAGGATCTGGACTTGTTGCTACAATGGCCTGAACCTCTTTCCAGCTTCCTTTTCTAACTTATCTTTGTTATGTAAGCACCAATTTCATTCATGTGATTAAGGCTTGCAAATATTCTTTGTTGGAACTCTACACAGGCTCATTTGTCAGATTGAAAAATTTGATTTTCATAAATATATCAAGAAGTCAATGGTTGATGAGTTCAAGAGGGTTATTTGAATAGGGTTGGTCTGTGGAAAAGCTATGATCTTTCCCATGATAATGTGTTTTTTTCACTCTTGTTTTTCATTCCCCAGAAAACATCATTTCTTAACTTAACATACAATGTTTATTGCATCAACTCGATCTCTTCCTAAAGTTTGATTTTGTTCTGTTGCTAATGTTTTTGGTTTGATAGAATGTGTTTATGAGTGAGAGTGGCATGCACACTTATGGCTCTCTTTTGTTTCCTTGATTGTAAGTGTGTGAAAATCTTGAACTATCGTGTTTCAAAATATTAAACCAATATGAATTATTGATGATATAATATGTTGGAATGTTGTTCGGTTGATTTCTTGAGACTTATTGCCTTTACATTGCTTCATTCTACAGATAGTTTTGATTATTGGAATGAAGCTGCAACTTATTATATTAAAGATGGTTGTAGGAAATTTGCACAAGTCTAGGATCCTTGGCTGTCAGACAAGGACAAATTTGATTTTCATAAATATATCAAGAAGTCAATAGCTGATGAGTTCAAGAGAGTTATTTGAACTGGGTTGGTCTGTGGAAAAGCTATGGTCTTTCCTACGATAGTGTGTTTTTTTCACTCTTGTTTTTCTTTCCCCAAAAAACATAATTTCTTAACCTAACATATGATTTTTATTGTATCAACTCGATCTCTTCCCAAAGTTCAATTTTGTTCTGCTGCTAATGTTTTTGGTTCAATAGAATGTGTTTATGAGTGAGAGTGGCATGCACACTTATGAATCTCTTCTAAACCCTTGATTATAAGTGTGTGAAAATCTTGAACTAATATGAATTATTGATGATATAATATGTTGGAATGTTGTTCGCTTAATTTCTTGAGACTTATTGCTTTTCCATTGCTTCATTCTGTAGATAGTTTTGATCGTTGGAATGAAACTGCAACTTATTATATTAAATATGGCTAAAGGAAATTTGTACAAGTCTAGGATCCTTGACTTCCATGACTTCCATAGTTAAGGACGTTGGCATAGCACTTACATTTCTTCATCTCTACACACATACTTAGCCATCTCACTTGCAATCTTTGATGCTCTTTCCATGCCATTTCTGCTCTTACCATGCCCTTGAGCAGGGACTTGTTGCTTTGCAACCCCTCTTGCTATACTTAAAGACATGATATTGTAATAGTAAATATTCAGGTGCCTTAAATAATCAAGCTACTTCATAGTACAAAACTACTAGGATGGACAAGGATTTCAGACTAGGTGGTGATATTTCTTCATATGGATAAAGACCACCAAAGTCTCATATTATCTTTAGTGAACTATTATTTTCAATTATTCAACTATCATTTTCAATTGTATAAAATATTTCTTTTTCCTAACAATTTTGTTTATTGGATTTAATACATTTAAGGAAGGTTAATGTATTAAAAGGAATCAACTAAATTAAAATGAAAACTATACTTGATCCATAAATTGTCATGGGTATTCCATTGGATAATTCGTCACAACAAATTTGAGAAACATATATTGAAATATATGCTATGAGACTTAATTTCCTTAGATTCTAGATTTATTAGCATTGTTTTTTGCTTATGCATGTAATAGATAAATTACAGAAAATAAAGAACAATACAATGCGATCACACACTAACCATAATGAACACAATATATGCTCTTGAAAACCCTTATGGAAGAAAAATCAGTTGGAAGGTGAGGCTACTCTACTATCTCTTTTTCTAGAATGGATATAATGCTAGTACAAACAAAAAGATAATTTATGTAAGACATGTGGCTTGGTAGGTTGCTACAAACAGTAAACCCCCTCTCTTATGCTCTCTCACTCCCATTGTCTATTTCTCTATGCTATTATAGAACAAGATACAATACAAATTTATTAGAATCCATTTTATTCATAGTAGCCCCATTATAGCATAGCTCGATAGCCAACTACAAGTCAAGTTTGACTCTTTCAACACTTAATTTGAGTCACAATATTGACTCTTCTAAAGTCTTCTTCATAGTCTTCACATGGCTAGTGTAATGTCCCCTACTAAATTTTGCTTGCTTAATTTGCAAAACAAAAAAAAAAAAATTTCTCAAATAGTAAACAAACATTTTACAAGCAATTATTTCTTCAAACACAATAAGAATTAAGAAACCACCACTGATAAATTTTTACTTGATAAAAATCATTACAATAACATCAACCAATATTATTAGATTAAATGTGAAAATTACATACAAACTTATTTATCGGAACTTGAACACTTGCTTCAACAATGGTGTGGTTGGTTCCTCCTAAAATCAATTCAACTTCCTAAATGGAATCCAACCTCTTCATAAATTAGCTTGGCCTCTTCAATAATTAAACCTATAACATAATTCAACATCCATAAATAATACCCAAAAAATGTTGCCAAATAATTTGATCCTCCAAATACAACTTGGCCTCCTTAAATAACCTTGGTTTCCTCATATAATATCTAGACATTATAATTAATTCAACCCCATAGGGAAGAAATTCAGCTCCAAAAATTATTCGATCTCTAGCAAATAAAAAATTGACCTCCACAAGAATTTTTGGCCTTTCCCAGAATATTCAACTACTCATATAAATTTAGTCTGCCACTAATTAATTTAGCCTCTCAGTCTGCCATGCTAATTCGACCTTCCTAAGACGAATTTGACCTTCCCAGAAAATAATAAAACTATTGCAATAGATAATCTGATGTTGCCCTTTAGTTCCATGATCTCTAGCAAATTCATCCTCCTCCTTGTTGAATCCTTATGGAGAACTTGAGTGATCCTCCCCTTATATTATTTACGGTAGATAAGTCTCACCACTGAAACCAACCTTAACCAGCGAGGGTGGATGGCCTCACCACCGAAACTACTTTCTCACTAGAGTTTCCCCTTACACAACAAGTCACAAGAAGTTTCTAAATTTAATTCTCAAATATTACAATCATGTCCCAAAATGAGATTCTATCTTCGTCTTATAATTTTTCTCTCACTTGAATACCATGGGTCACTTGACTTTTCCACCCTTTTTAATTTAATTATCTAATATCACTTTAAAAATGTTTCTTCTCCCCTTGGTGACATTAAATGATTAATTGATCCCATTTTATCTTTCGACTATAGCCTACGAGAATCAAGATAGGCTATTAAGTTGTCATCTCTACAGTGATTATTTGGAAAGGGACATTACCATCCTCCCTTCCCAAAGTTGTTTGTCTTCAAGCAATTATAAGCTAGGACATTGTAAGATATGATGTCCCTCTTCCACCTAACAAGATATTCCTTAATTGTCCTGCTTATCAATTTCCTTTCCCTGACATCCAAGATCTCTTCTAGAACCAATATTAGTTGCCCCTCTTCATCTTGTGGGGGTAACTCCGTCGAAGTCATAACATGTCGTCCCAGGTCCTTTTTTAGCCATGATACATGAAATACATTATGAATCATGCTTTCCTTAGGTAGCTCGAGCTCATATGCTACTTCCCGGACTCTCTATAAAACCTTGTAAGGACCAAAAAAACGTGGTTTCAATTTTTATACCTCTCTTTTCTTCAGTGAATATTTTATGTATGGATCCAAGTGTAGAAAAACCAGGTTTCCTTCTTCAAAATTGCATTCAATCATGTGCCTATATGCATACATTTTATGTTGTTTTTGGGCAACTTATATGTTCTCCTTAAGAGCCTTGAGAATATTATGGATCTCTTGTATCTAATCCTTGGCTCTAGGAGTTGTACTGTCCCCAAAATCCAACTCCAAAAATCAAGGATCAAAAATCATAATTCTCATAATGGTATCATGCTAATTGAAACATGATAGGTGGTGTTGCAACAATACTCACCCAAAAGTAACCACTTGATCTAAGAGTTTTGTTGCCCAGACCCATAGTTCCACATATATCCTTCAACCCATATGTTTGCAATCTCTATCTAACCATTTATATCTAAGTGATTGCTAGTGTTGGGTGTTTATTTTGTTCTAACTAACCTGAACAACTAGTAAATTGCACTGAGAAATCTACTATCTCATTTACTAACAATGTATTTAGGAAATCCATAGAGTTTAAATATTTACCTGAAAAATAGCTCGTCACCTATGTTACCTTACATTCTGGTGGAACTAGAAAGAAGTGTGTGAATTTGGTCAGTCAATCGACCACTATGTAGATGCAATATTTTCCCTGTACCCTAGGAAGGCTTGTGATAAAATGCATGGACACATTCTCCCACTTATTCTCTGGAATAGGCAAGGTATGCAACAAACCTATGAGATGAGTAGCCTGTGAATTTTTTTGTTGACAATTCACAGCTCCTTTACATGCCTTGATACATCATCCTTGAGGTCGTTCCAAGTGAACCTCTCTTTGATCTATGTATAGGTTTTAAAATAACTAGGGTGCCTTGCTAGAGGTGACTCATGAATGACCCTTAGGATCTTTTCCTTGAGCTTGGACTCCGAGACTAGATATATCCTATATTTATAGTAGATGATGTCACCCACCACCTTATACCTATGATTATGGATGTGCCCATCCATCAGTTTGCAAGAAAAAAAATTCTTGGAATACTCCACCAATGGGTTTTCTCTCCAATTAGCTGAAATCTCCATAAAAGAACATGTTGCGGGTCTCTTAGAAAGGGAAACTAAAACAATGTTATTGTTACCATTCATGTACTTGATTTCAAAGTCGTCAGATTTTATCTTGCTTATCCACTTATATTTCCTCTTATTCAAGCCCTTCTACTCCAGTAAATATTGTAAAATGTTGTGGTCAGTCTTAACCACAGACCTACCACCTATTAGATATTATATGAACTTGCCAACACATGCATGATGGTGAGCATCTCTTTGTCATAAATGGAGTATAAACTCTTTGTCTCCCTGAGCTTCTTGCTTTTGAATGCAATTAGGTGCCTATTTTGCATCAAACTAGGCAAAGTGTCGAAGCATCACACTCGAGCATGAAGGGCAGAGTGAAATCTGGAAGCACCAAATTGGGCAAGTACTCATTACCTCCTTTTATTTGTCAAATATATGTTGAGCTTCCTTTGTCCACCTGAAAGCCCCCTTTTCATCAAATTTGTTAGATGCGTAACCAAATGTGAATACCCCTTAATAAATCGTCGATAATAGTTGCAAATTCCCATAAATCCTTGTAACTCTATAAGAGTGTTTAGTGTTGGCCAATCTACAATTGATTGGATCTTTTCTTGATGCACATGTACCCCTTGTGAATTGATAAAATGGCCTAGATATAATATCTTCATCACGCCATATTCACATTTGGATTCTTTGGCATATAGTGACTACTCCAATATTCCAACACCTCATCTTGATGTTGCAAATGGTCCTCCCAAGTCCAACTATATATCAAAAGATCATCAAAGAATACCAACAGATATTGAAAATATGTTTCATTCATTACTATAAATTTGTAGGTGCAATGGTCGATCCAAACAGCACGACCAAAAACTCATAGTGCCCATAATGACACCAGAAAGCGGTCTTGGGGATGTCCTACTCTTTGACACAATCTAATGACACCTTGATCGAAGATCAATCTTTGAAAAAAACCTCCTCATGCAATTCATATTATAGGTCATTGATCCTAGTTATAGTGTACCTATTTTTTATTGTCTTTTTTCTCAAGGCTCAATAGTTAATGCACATTCTCAAGGTCCCATATTTCTTCTTGGCCAATATAATGGATGAATCAAATGGAATGGAACTAGGCCTATTATGCCCCATTTCTAATAACTCCTTGATCATGACCTCTTTGATTTCCTCCTTAAACCTTTTTAAGTGCTTATATAAGGTAGTTATCACTAGTTTGGCCCCCTCTTCAAGCTCAATGGTATGATCAAAACATCTGTAAAGAGGTCTCCCAGCTGGAATGTCTCTAAATACCTTGTCATGTTTATTCAACAATGATTGAATATCTGCATGATATTGTAGGTTGTTATCTAGAGATTTTTATGATGTGATCAAGCACTCTGCAACTCAAGATATGTCACCATGCTAAAAATTACTCTCCATCCTTTTGGTTGTAACCACCCTAGAGTTGCCGTTAGTCATACCCCTCTAAAGAAATTTTTGGCTATCTATTGTGGTAAAATCCATCTCCATAATTTGGTAATTCTTCCAATGTCCCTCTATAAAGACAAGCCATTGAACACCAAATACAAGATTGGTTTCTGCCAATTCCACCACATAGAAATCATATGTTAGTGAGTAGTACCCATCTTTAGATCTAGTTGTGGGACCTTCCTAGTACATGCCGTCAAATCCCTCAAATTCCTTTATAGGAATGTTTTTTTGGCTACCAGGGCAGAGTCAATAAAATAGTTGGTTAACCCACTTTCAATTAGAAAAGTGACTTGTTGTCCTTACACCACTCTGCTAACCCTAAAAGTATTATATATGGAAGCACATGCGAGTTTGGATATAGTGCCACCTCTATTTTCCATTGATGGTGGCTCCTCCTCTAAAATTCAATGACCATTGTCCGAAGTTGATTCTATTTCTCCTTCATCATTATCAGAGAGTACTTCTATATAGTATGCCTTGCCTTTTTCCATGCATTTGTTACCTGGTACCTAAGGCTCGTTGTAATTAAAACAAAGCTTCTTTCTCCTTAATTCCTCTTAGGCCTAATTTTCCATCCTACTTTTCTCGAACCAATCCTTCAATGAAGGCTTCTTTTGTTTATACATAAGGAGATGTTTGGAAATAAAAATACCTTTGGGAATTGCATCCTCCATATCCTTAGTCTTCATCATAGCATCCTACAATGAATTTGGTTTAAGGGCCTTAACTCAACCTCGTAGTGGCTCGGATAAGCCCTTAATAAAATACATTACCAATCTATGTTTCGGCATATCAGTCACCATGACTATGGTCTTTCGAAACTCGTAGATGTAATTATTGGACATCCTTGTTTTCCTTAGCTATGCCGGCTCCCTGAAAAGCAACTCTGGGTCCTTTTTGTCAAACCAATTAATCAATATTTCTATGAATTCTAGGTAATATGTGATACTAGATTGTCACAGGGTGATTAATGTAACACCCTCCACCCACATCTACTCAAGCAACTGACCATACGGGGTAAACATGCGACGAGAGACCACTATGATATGATTAGACCTCTTAGGTCATGTTAAGGAAGTGGAACCGATGGAAACACACCATACAGACATTCAACGTCAGCATTATTACCCTCAGGAACTAATCCAACTTTTCTGCCAACTATCCCCCAAGTCATATTGAGGTTTTAGACCTCTTAACCTCTAGATGCTCCCATGTTATGGGAATGCCAGCGTCCAGGGACCTCTGGAAGCTCTCACAGGCATGCAAGCCAACTTCTAGGGACTATTTTTCTCAGTTCTGTGCCAACATCCCTGGGATTTAAGCCACATTTTCAGGCCCAGAGCCCAGGTCACTGCCCGAAATTGAATGACACCTTTAGAACAGTAAGATAACATGGAAATAACAATACTAATGCAATTACTTGAATAAGACCTTGACTAAACCCCTACTAGCCATGACAATAATTTCGTCAAACATATCACGAATATGTAATCTACATGTGTAAATAACAGATTTGAGCATAGGGGTCTCATACTTATCTGAGATTTGCTATTAGGCATTGTTTCCTTGTCACTTTAGTCGCAATTTCATCCATTAGGCTATAGATACATTGTTTATTCATATACAAGTAAAAACATGATGAGAGCCATACATAGCCATGGTCATAATACATATGCATAACCAACATAATGGCAGCAAAAATACTAATGAAATCATAACCATATGATCCACATATAAACCAGTAGAATACTCATAGAAATACAAGGAGAAACAACCTCATATTGATGATGCAAAGTCCAAACCTAGGATGAGACTTCCACGTTCCACCTGACCGTAGAATTCTTGAGCCAAATATCTCTTCAACCATTTACCCTCGTGCCATATTCCAAGCATGAATGTGGGATCTCATAAAACACATCAATCAAAAACCATCAAGGGCTTCCGAGGCCATCCACCTCAACCCATCAAACAATGATTCCAACTCACAGTTGGACATCACAAAAACATCATCAGACCAGTCTCTATCCAAGCCTTCTAGGGCTCCAGAACGTTTTTCCAACCAAGGCTCCAGGACTAGTAACTCAACCAACAATTTTTACTAGGATCTAGAGCATTTGTCTAACCAAGGCTCTAGGACTAGTAACTCAACCCACCAAGGTCTCCAGAGCATTTGTCCAACCAAGGCTACAAGACTAGTAACTCAACCCAAGTTGTTACAGGGCTCCAACATATTTGTCCAACCAAGGCTCTAGGACTAATAACTCAACCCAAACTAAGGAAACATGAGAACCAACCAAAATAAAACAATGAAAATAAACCCACACTCTCCATGGTTATCCAGGAAATGGCAAGGCTAGGCAATCCATTGTCAATGCCGACCATCCTCCATGCCAATGACAGATCACAACCAACAAGCCACATGCATATGCCATGCATGCCAAAACTAGTGAGGAAAACATACACGCAACTCCGTAACTATAAGAAAATCCCTTTGTAGCTGCTGATCCTGATGTCCTATTGCGCTTTTTTTCTCTTCCTTTGCCTTCTTGCTCCAAAATCCAAGTATGCCACACCCTCCAAGAGTGCTCCAAGAAAATTCTAAGTCTCCAAGAATATGAGAGAGGGAGAGAATAATGAGAGAGCCCCAAAACTGAATTGAAAAAAGGTTACCAACTGATCCTCATAAGCATTTTTATGAATGAGGTCTTTATTTTCTTCATTTTCCATTATTTTCCTCCTCACATGCAACATGTGACCTTTCACCTCCCTTTTCTCTTGATTTCCATTATTTTAATAAACAAATGTGCCAAAAATTATATTTTGTCTTTCCAAAGCCTTAGCTATTTCCTTTGCCGATTCCCTTAGCCATAATAAACCAAATGAACACCCCCTAGGATGTCTTGCCCAACACTCGACTTGGAATAAGTGTCCCATCAACTGTGGTTATTATTTTGCCTTTATTAATTTTTTTTACACGGATTTTCAACCAGGGTTGTTACAGAATTCTCCCCCTTGGGGGAACACCATCCTTGGTGTTCAATGACACCTATAACCAGCAAGACCATTGAAAAC
This sequence comes from Pinus taeda, assembly GCA_000404065.3. Classification (NCBI taxonomy): domain Eukaryota; kingdom Viridiplantae; phylum Streptophyta; class Pinopsida; order Pinales; family Pinaceae; genus Pinus; species Pinus taeda. The sequence continues at coordinate 90,186 of APFE031452117.1, read as the reverse complement.
AAAACATACTCCCCATATAGATTTATAACATAGCTCGTTGAAGTATTTACAATGGCCATCTGCTAAAACACGACAAACATACTGTTTACTGGAGCTTTATAACACAAATCATTATAGTATTTACAATAATAACCACATATACACACATACATATTTGCTTCACCCAACAAATAATCATACTGTCTATGAAGCCTTATAAATCTAGTTTGATATAATAGTCACAATAATACACATATATACACATATGCACATTTTCTCAACCAACAAATAAAAAGGATACGATGCCTGCATCTACAACAAGGGAATCCAAAGGCTCACACCTACATCCTCAAAGTAATACTAGGATTCACCTCCTTCCTAGGAAGTTCAAAATCCACTGCAAAGTCAAATTTGCATCCAATGTTCAGTGCTATAATCCTGCGCCGCTTGTCCTCTTAGTGAATAGTTACTGACTCATTGTTCCAGGGTACACTACCAATGTGCATTTGATTCCATCTGAAAATGCTAATGACAAAAAAAAATTCATTCTCGGTACAACACAATACATACATCTATACCTGATGTACAACACCACACAATACATATACGTACACAAAGTACAACATATTGAATACAGATGTCACAATACCATGACTACACAATGCACATACATAGCACTGCACACCTGCAACACAACATGTACGGCATGCACACAATACCAGATGTACACCAATACCATATGTACAACACGTACACAGTACCACCTGTACAAAGCACCACCTGTACAAAGCACCACCTGCACAACATGTGCACAACATCACATGTACACGACGCCACCTGCACAATGTGACACAATGCCATATGTACATTGTAACATGTACACAATACCACATGCATGACATGTACACGACACCACATGTACACAATATCACATGCACGATTTATACACAACACCACATGTACAGCATATACACGACACCACATGCTCACAACACCACTTGTACAATCATACACAAAACACCATATGTATATAGCACCAAATGTACAACATGCACACAACACCATATGTACATAGCACTGCATATACAACATGTACATAGCACCCTATGTACACAACAATAAATATCCAACATGTACATAGCACCGTTTATACCCAACATTGCATATGCAACATTTGCACAACACTATTTGTACCACCTTGTACATAATCATTGCACAAACAACATGTACACACACTATATATACACAACACCGGATGCGTACAACATCACAGATGCTACATGCACAACAGTAGTACCACACATACAAAACCACACAGTCTCTACCAAGCAACCTTGCTTCCATTGTCTTATCCATGCTTGTCCCAACATGCTGCAGACCACACTGCTTTCATTTCGCTGATGTATCCCTCAGCATTACCTGTCATAACATAAATATAGGCATAATACAAGCATACAATATCAATTCATATCCACATGATATTGATCTCATATATTTTTCATGACTACTCTTCCCACTTGATCCCTCACAAGCATAAGCAATCATTCCTCCACAAGAATGATCCATGACAACCCTATCGGACAATGACATAAATACATGGATAAATACATACATATAAACATTAGCATAAACAATCATGATCCCATCAGAGAACAATACGCACACATACACATATATCCATATAAACATCAACATAAAACAATAATGATCTAGTCTAACAACGACATACATACATACAAACATGTATACATATATAAACATAAGCATAATCATGATCACAACATAGTTACTAGATATCATAAGGTCAAGGTTAAGAAAACTCCCTTTATCTATGCACACCATGCACAACATTGAGGACAATCATTCCCAACATAGCAAAGGCACTTGATATCTCAGATCCATTTACTTCACCTTTCTTGATTACTTTTCTCATGATTGTCCTACCATCGTCCATTTACACCAATGGACCTAATCAGTCCAATTGGTTGTCAAACTCTTACCTTCAACTTCCCTTATGCATACACCGACTTCATCCGAGTCTTACATTGCCTGCCGGATTTCATTCAGCTCTCCCCAAGCTCCACTAACTTTCCTCCTTCCCAACCAATTCCCAAGACTCTAAAAACATAAAAGGAAAGTCAAGAAACAAACAAGAGAAAATTATGAAAACCAATAACAATATGACACCGTGAACAAAGTGGTATAGTCATACACTAGCCATGAACAAAGCTGCAAATCAAGCACAAACAAAGCACAAAGAATCGAAATCACAAGACTCTCAACAGAGACCATGAATCAATCCCCATGGTTCCCAAGGAAAGACCAACATGAGCCGCCTTCATAATTTCATGACAGCCTCTTTGCCATGCAATCTTCTGCATCATATTTCCATAAACACATAACTGTCAATGTATAAATAAACATAACAATACGCTAGTTACCTTACCTTGTTGTGCCAAGCATGTTGCTTGAAACTGAATACATCCACACCATCTCTTAAGGGAATCCAATTCCCTTGACATATCCACTTGTAACTAGAGACTAACTAATAAACCTGTCAAGTACATGTTCATGAATCTAGCACATATCCACATAATGTTAGAGAAATTAGGGTTATGAAGACTTCTTGTATGCAAAGCACTCATTTGTTTGGAATTAAGGTTTCCAAACATAGATAAAGGAATTTTTGTCCAATTCCTTTCTTTTACCTTTTTATTTTTGTTGTAATAGAGTCTTATTATGCGTTATCATGCCATCCAACTATTAGTTATATAAACAAATAAATTGTTAGCTTGTCACGCTAATACCAAGCATGTTAACCTACAATTGTTCACAGATGTCAACCACATGTTCCAAATATCAAGACAATCATATCTATCAATTTTAAAATCTTTACCAAGTCTAACAACCATGTCATAATCCATAGTCAACTCATAGTCATTAGACATAATGCTACAACTATCACCTATTACACTCAAGTACATATAAACTGTCTCAACACATATGTATTAGTAAAATCATCTTAAAGCAAGATCATTGGAACACATACTTATATTATTCAATTCATCAAACATTCAACCAACTTGCAAATATACCATTTTAAATTAATCAACTAGACGACATAATTAGACAGTCAAGCACCAAATACATAATATATCTCAGGGGAGGCTATCTTTTCTGTGCAATCAATCTAGTTATCACGATATAACTTCACAACATATCAACTCAACTCCAAATAAGGTCATGATACCCATAATAGTCACTAAATAACATGTACACATCATAAGTTCATAAACATTTACCATTCTTACATAATAATCACATATGCACAGTCAGTCTAGATTAGCACAACACAATGCCACAAATAAGTCAACTCATACCTAAATGTCATAACCCTAACCATCATGATGACCTAATTGCATACAATGACTTCACAATGCATGTATGACCTACCATACATGCATAACCATGACAATGCATGCATATAGACACTGACATGCATAACAAATGCATATACACCCATACACTCATGACAACACATCCCACAACAACACCATCAAATTTCACATGGCGACATCACTACAACCATGATAAACAACATGCAAATGCAACAAGCACATGTACTACAAGCATAAGAAACACATATGCAACCAACATGAATGCATGACTGATGCACAACCCATCCACACTGAAAGGTGAACCATGTTATGATACCACTCTGTAACACCCTCCTCCCACATCTACCTAAGCAATCGGCCATCCGGGGTAAACATGCAACGAGAGGCCACTATAATATGATTAGACCTCCCAAGTCACGTTAAGGAAGTGGAACTGATAGAAACACACCATACAAACATTCAACACCAGCATTAGGACCCTCAGGAACCAATCCAACCTTTTTCCAACCAACCCCTGAGTCCTACTAAGGTTTTACCCTTGGACGCTCCCATGCTATGGGCATGCCAGTGTCTAGGGACCTCTGGACGCTCTCACAGGCCTGCAAGCCTATGTCCAGGGACTATTTTTCTCGGTTCTATGTCAACGTCCCCATGATTTAAGCCACATTTTCAGGCCTGGAGCCCAGGTCACTGCCCATAATTGAATGACACCTTCAGAACAGTAAGATAACATGGAAATAACAATACTAATGCAATTACTTGAATAAAACCTTGACTTGACCCCTACTAGCCATGACAAGCATTTCGTCAAACATATCACGAATATGCAATCTACATGTGTAAATAAAAAATCTGAGCATAGGGGTGTCATACTTATGTAAGATTCGCTATGAGTCAGTGTTTCCTTGTCACTTTAGCCGCAATTTCATCCATTAGGCCATAGATACATTTTTCATTCATATACAAGTAAAAACGTGATGAAATCCATACATAGCCATAGTCATAATACATATTCATAACCAACATAATAGCAATAAAAATACTAATGAAATCACAGCCATATGATCCACATATAAACTAGTAGAATACTCATAGAAATACAAGGAGAAATAACCTCATATTGATGATGCAAAGTCCAAACTCGGGATGGGACTTCCACGTTCCACCCGACTGTATAATGGCTGAGCCAAATGTATTTTCAGTTATTCGCCCCTGTGCCATATTCTAAGCATGAATGTGGGATCTCATAAAACACATCAATCCAAGACCATCCAGGGCTTCTAGAGGCCATCCACCTCAACTCATTAAAAAGTGATTCCACCTCACTGTTGAACATCACAAAACGATCATCAAATTAGTGTCTATCCAAGCTTCTAGGGATCCAACGCATTTGTCCAACCAAGGATCTAGGACTAGTAAGTCAACCCATAGTTTTATCGGGGTTCAGAGCATTTGTCCAACCAAGGCTCTAGGACTAGTAACTCGTCTAACTAAGCTCTCTAGACTATTTGTCCAACCAAGGCTACGAGACTAGTAACTCAACTGACCAAGCTCTCCAGACCGTTTTTCTAAGCAAGGCTACGAGACTAGTAACTCAACCCACGTTGTTAAAGGCTCTAGAGCGTTTATCCAACCAAGTCTACAAGACTAATAACTCAACCCAAGATAAGGAAACATGAGAACCACTCTCTCTATGGCTATCCAGGAAATGGCAACGCTAGGTAATCCACTGTCAATCCCGGCCATTCTCCATGCCAATGATAGAGCACAACCAACAAACCACATGTATGCCAAAACTAGTGAGGAAACCATACATGCAACTCGGTACCTGCAAGAAAATCCCACTGTAGCGGCTAATCCCGATGTTCTCTTGCACTTTCTTGCTCCAAAATCCAATTATGCCACACCCTCTATGAGTGCTCCAAGAAAATTCTATGTCTCCGAGAATGTGAGAGAGAGAGAGAATAATGAAAAAGCTCCAAAACTGAACTAACAAAAGGTTACCAGTTGATCTTCAAAATCCTTTTTATAAATGAGGCCTCTATTTTCTTCAATTTCCATTATTTTCCTTCATTTTCCCTCTTAAATGCAACTTGTGACCTTCCACCTCCCTTTTATCCTAATTTCCATTATTTTAATAAATAAATATGCCAAAAAAGTTATTTTGTCTTTCCAAAGCCTTAGCCATTACCTATGCCAATTCCCTTAGCTATAATAGACCAAATGAACACCCCCTAGGATGTCTTGCCCAACATTCATCTTGGAATAAGTGTCCCATCAATTATGTTATTATTTTGCCTTTATTAACTTTTATTACATGGATATTTAACCAGGGATGTTACAATTAAACTGTGATACCACCATTTGTGTGCCTTCCCCTACAGATGTAGTGTATCATATTGGATTGCCTATTTTTTTCATGTGGTTAAATTGGAAAAATGTATCCAACTTCTGCAAACAAGCTCTAGTTGTGTAACTAGATGACCCATTAAAAGAAGGGATAGTTATCTTCCATGATTTCCTTGGAATCTCAAAATTTTGAGACCCTAAATTATTATCATTGGGCTTGTTCCTATACCTGATAGCACAAAAATTTTGTAGAAACATTTGCATGGAACTCTTCTCCTAATTCTTGATATTCCCTCATAAAATTAGTAAATTGTTCTATTAACCTTTGTTGCTTTTTCTTCTCTATTAGTTTGTCCTCTAAACACTTGGGTAAGAAAGGTCTAGGTGCCATCATGATTTATGACTAGGGATTATGTTGGGATGGAATATACGTATTTCTCGCCTTAACATGCTTCCCATTATGGAAATTTGACCCTCTTGGACCATTGTTGTTGGGGTTTTGTTGATTTCCCTAAATACAGAACATGTACTAAGTGAAAACTTGCATGAACTCTTGTTTTTTTCTTACCATTTCATGCATCATTTCTTGTTGTCCCCTTACCAAATATTTCAGGGCACCTTGATGATTTCACACAACTGATCATCTCGATCAACCATTTCTTCTCCTCCTTTAGATTCAAAGAGGGAAATATCATTTTCTTTCCTTTGCCTCTTGTAAGTAATGTAATCCCTATCCTTTGGATTCATCCAACAATATATTCTTCACATTAATGTTCCCTACTAAATTTTGCTTTCTTAGTTTGCAAAAAAAAAAACCTCGCTTTGACATCTAAACCAACATTTTAATAACAATTATCTATTCAAGCACAATAAAAATTAAGAAACCACCACTGATAAATTTTTACTCAATAAAAATCATCAGAAGAACACCAACCAATTTTATTAGACTAGATCTGAAAATTAATTATAAATTTATTTCTTGGAACTTGGACGTTTGCTTCAACAATGGTATGATTGGATCATCTTGAAATGGAATTTAGCCTCTTCGAAAATTAGCTTGGCCTCTTCAATAATTCAACCCTTGGCATAATTCAAACTCTCTTGCTTCAATTTGGCTACATTAGTAATTCATCCCTCCTAGGAACAATTTGGCTACCTTAGTAATTCATCCCTCCGAGGAACAATTTGGTCTCTCCAAGATCAATTTGACCTCCACTAATAATACTCAGAAAATGCTACCAAATAATTTGGTCCTTCAGAGAAAATTTGGTCTCTTTAAATAACTCTAGTTTCCTCAGCTAATCTCCAACTGCTATAATTGATTCGCCCCCAGAGAGAAGAAATTCCTCTCCATAAATTAATTCAATCTCCAACAAATGAGAAATCAACCTCCACAAGAATTTTCAACCTTTCCCAGAATGTTAAGCTATTCAAATAAATTTAGCCTCTCTGTCTGCCACACTAATTTGGCTTTCTTAAGATGAATTAACTTGCCCAAAAAAATATTGGACCTACTTCAATGGATAATCCATAATCTCAGTAAATCCTTATGGAGAACTTGAGTGATCCTCCCCCTAGATCGTCCAAGGTGGATAATTCTCACCACTAAAACCAATCTTAACTAGCTAGGGTGGATGGTCTCGTGACCACCGAAATTGATTTCTCATTAGGGTTTCCCCTTACACAACCAGCCACAACAACTTTCTGAATTTAATTCACAAGTATTCCAATCATGTCCCAAAATGAGTTTCTATCTTCCTTTTATAAATTTTTCCTCACCCAGAGACCATGGGTCACTTAACTTTACCACTCTTTTTAGTTTAATTATATAATATCACTTAATAAAAGTCATTTTTTCCCTTGGTGACATTTAATAATTAATTGATCCCCCTTTCTCTTCCAACTATAACCTATGGGAATCAAGATATTATACTAATTTGTCCTCTCTACAATCACTATTCAAAAAGGGACATTATAGCTAGCTCCTTTTCCACAAGTAATGAGGGATGACATGGCATCCTCTCGAATTATTTTGTTTAATCACAAAATGTCAACTTTTTAAAGGCATAATTTTTGCATACGAACTCTACTTGACGTCTTTCTTGCATTGTTGGAAAGGTCTCTATGTGGAATAATATCTCAAGATTTGCCACTTAAGTGAGAAAGTTTGACCCTGCAAAAACATCATTTAAAGCTTCAAAATGGCCTCAAAAGTTTTTAGACACCAATTTTCCAAACTAGATCTTATCAATAAAACTACTCTTGTAAGTTGATATCTTCATTTTTTTCCACTCTAAAAGCATAGAGATAGATGACCAATTATATAGTGATCCAATCCAAATTTCATCTCCCCATTTTGGAGGCTTTTGGTCCCCAAAATTTTTACTAAATGAGGTGAGAAAATTTGTCCTCTAACTTATCCATGGAGTACCATTTTGATTTTCTTGAATGTTGTCTTTTCAAGCCAATCTACCAAATAAGGTCATGTTTCCCATGTCTTGTAGTTATGGACCTCTTCTACAAAATTATATCCTATGTCAACTTTGTTTGGGCATCTTGCACTAAGTCCTCTATGGAAGGTAGGACCTGCTTTTTTTCCGAATCCAACTTGGGAGGTTCATAAAGTTTGAGATTTTCTACATTCACTACTGAATAAATACAAGTATGGGTGTAGATTGAGTCTAGGCATTATCTCCCACCTTTTTTAGTATCTCAGAATAACTATATTGCATAGCCTTGATTTTCTTACCAAGAACCTATAACCTCTATTTGTCCAATTGCAATCATACCTCCCACTATGACTAGCTTATCTTTTCTATGTTGGTCATGCTTAGCCTTATACATTTTTTATGACTTATTTAGTGCCTCTTGTACTTACAAATGGATCTGCCTAATTTTCTCAATATTGTTTTTTTTCCCCTTAAAACATTCCCTATGTGATCCTTTCTCACTCCTCTTGTTTCCCATATGCAATATCCAAAGATGAAGGTGACAAATATCCAAAACAAGTTTCGGATGAGAACTTACTAGTATAAGTGTAGATTGTTCTATTGTAAAAGTGTTACATATAGACCAGATGTTTATTTCAAGGCTTCAAATGCTTCTAATTGTAGCCCCTCAAAGGTTGTACCAAATTTCTATAGACTATCTATGTTTTCAATCTATCTACAAATGGAATGTTGTAGACTCCTTTAACTTTGTGTACATATTCTCCCATAATATAATCCAAAATGCACCAATAAATCTAGTGCCCCTGTCTAAAACAATGTTCTTTGGTAACCTAGAGTGCACCGAACTTGTTCAAAGAACAAGTTTGCTTCCTCTTTCCCTCTAATGGTCTTTTTAAAAAGCATAAGAGTTCATATCTTGCTAAATATGCCAACTGCCATGAGCAAGTAGCCATTCCCTTTCTTCGTTGTAGATAAACTTCCTATAAAGTCCATGGAGATGATTTTCCAAGGATAAGTGGGTATAGGTAAGGGATGTGGTATAGAGCCTATTTCCAGTTACTATGTTCACCGGTACAACAAAACATACATCCTATAATAAATCTTGCTATGTCTTCTTGCATCCTAGACCAATATTGTCATACCTCTATAATGTGGTTGTTGTCTTCCCTATACCAAAATGTCGTGTAACCTTAGAGGTGTGAACCTCTTTGATTAGTTGCAGTTGCTCCTTTAAGAACTCAACTTGTCCAACTTTTCGAGTAACCCAGTGTAAAGATGATAATCAATTGTGTTGTCTCCATTTCCTACATGACTCTATCTTTTTTTATTGTTGAAACATGTCCTTGAAGTCCTCGTACTCCATATATGTCTTTTTGCATTCATCTTAGGTGAAATGTTCCATATGGATTAGAGTCTCCAAAGCTATAATTTTTAATATTACTAGCCTTGAAAGCATGTCGAACAACTTGTTTGTGTTTTCCTTCCTATATTTGATCACTAAATGAAAGTATTGTAAGAACTCCATCTACTTGTAGTGTCTAGTTTGTTGTAACTTTAAGCCTACAAGTCCTGTAGCGATTGGTGATTTATGTGGATGATAGTGTAATGAACTACTACAACAGTATACTCTGATACCAATGTAACAAACAAGCTTCGTATACTTGGAGGAATGCTTTGATACAAATGTTATGAACAAAGTTCGTATACGCAACGGATAAATATTCAAAATACTTCGAAAAAAAAGACATCCATTATATGACAGTGATTGTATATTGAATATTTCATAGAAAAATATTGATGTGAGATTATTACAATGAGGGTGAAGGTTTGCTTATATAGCCTAGGCAAGTGCCTTTTCACTAATAGACATATCCTTATAACATTTCTCTTCAATACTAACTATTAGTTAGTTAATCATTAATTATGATTATTATCATTTACATTTTATTATTATTTTTATATAAATTTTATTTATAACATTTCCTTCCTCTTCAAAAAGCTTTGTCCTCAAAGCTTACTGATGAAAACACTTGAACTGCTTTTCTATATTGAATATTTTCTCGTCTCTAAACTTTCATATTCGTTGATACAAGATGATATGATGCTCTGAGTGATGAACAAAATTTTTGGACTGAGAATAGATCTTGCCATCCTAAATCAATCTATTGTGGAATGTTTTGGTTACTGGAAATTCGTAATTTGCTTTGATATCAATGTAACGAACAAAGTTCATATACTTTAGCGGTATAATTTGATATCAACATAACGAACAAAGTTTGTATACTTAGAGGAATACTCTAATACCAATGTAACAAACAAAGCTCGTATACAAAGCGAATAAATCTTCAGAATACTTCGAAGACAAAGACATCCATTATAGGACAATAGTTGTATAATGAATATTGTATAAAAGAATTGATGTGAAATGATTACAATGAGGATGAAGGTCTGCTTAAATAGTCTAGGCAAGCGCCCTTTCACTAACAAACATCTACTTAGAACATGTCTCTTCAATACTAACTATTTAGTTAGTTATTAATTAATTATTATTATTATTATTTACATTATTATTATTATTTTTATATAAATTTGATTCATTATAGATAGTCTCCTAAACCATCAAACAACATTTCCACTTTTTGATGGTTTGCACCAAAACATAGAGCTCCTTGTCATAGGTAGAATAGTTGAGAACCATCTCATAAAATTGTCCAAAATGGTAGCACACGTCCTTCTTCGTGCGTTAAGATCGCTCCCATGGCATACCCACTTGCTTGTCTCCACTTTATAGAACTACTATAAGTTTGGTAATGCAAGATCTAGTTATTAATTGTTTTTATTTTTGTTAAACACACACATGGTAGAGACAAAATGGGAAAGATAAACATGAGATTGTATTTATTATTGACAATATACATTTATAGTACATTCGTGTGACCGTTGGGTTCCACATCCCAAGGTCTCTTGGACTCTCATGGCTGTTCACATTCTACACTAATTCATAGAGGATTAGGTGTGTGACATTCCCCCCCTTAATCCAAAGGGTTATGTATGAGTCCAAGAATAGCGTTGTAATACAAAATGTGCAAAAAAGCATGGCAACACTAGGTTAAATGTGCTCTCTGAAATGTTGGTATAAAGGGCAGTGGTTTAAGGATGACCACCAACACTGGAACGCTTAGTGCAATTCCTAGAACTCTTCCAAGTCTGGCATGAAGCTCAGGTCTTATGCTAGAGGAAGTGCTCATGATGTTTTCAAGAGGTGTTTTTGGGAAAACTAGTGTCTATTTAGATATGTTAGTTCCACTAAGACGGGTAGCTATCTTAGAAACAAACAATTCAAAGTAACTTGTGTTTTCCTTTATGAGAGATAGATGAGAGAGAAGCAAAGAGTATCAACCTCAGTATTTCGCTTGGCTCCTTGCTTGTTCCCTCTCTCCTTTGATAGAGCTTCGCCACGCCTTTCTCAATTGTCCCGCTTCAAAGAACATCTGTAGAGTCAAAACAACAAAATACCATCAAAGCATAGAGATCTATAACCATAAACAATGTAGAATCAGATGTACATTAACCATACAAATGCATATACAAATGCAAAATTCAGAAATATACAAGTATATGGAGGAAAACTCAAATAGCTTTATTGATAGAAGTAGTAGAAGAGAGGATTACAACCCAGTTTTCTGATCCAACACCATCCTCCCAGCATGAAAGCCCTCTTCACCTTATGAAAAGTTAGACCACCCAACAATACAATGCTTCACAGAGAAACCAACAACACTTCCTTACAAAATACAAAATTCCAGCCTCTAGATCTCTAGGATGAGGGATCCATATATTATATATATATATATGATATATATATATATATAATATATATATTATATATATTTGCAGGGGGTGAGTCAGCGTCTGGGATTTTGATTAGTGTCATTTCACTGATAGTTCTTGGTTCCACTTGGAGATTTCATGATCTCTTATTTATCCATGGGTGAATTTAGAGAGGCGTCATATGAGCAGTTTCTAGAAGATTCTTTGAGTTTCCACCTAGCAAACTGCCTCTGCCATTTTTCTGCTCTCGCTCATCGCACCCTACATAAGGGCTTTTCAATATGCATCACACCCTTGTGTGTAACAGGTGAGATGCATCGCACCCTCAGCATGGAGTAGTCTGTATGGTCCAGTTTTGACCATTTTTTCAGGGAGAACTTCTGGGAAATGATGTAATCAGTTGACCTTGACCCTTTAGGGTATGAAACAACACTTTTAGGGGTTTATAAGCCCTTGGTTTATGGACATATGTGATTGGGGTTGCAGTGCCCAAATATGTCTATAACAGTTGCCCCCTAAAGCATGAGGTCGTAAATCTTCTAATGTCAGGGGAAATGCTTTATCATGAGGATCCGAGGTTTTTCAAACTGGAAGGTGACCTATAATAAGATATAATACAATGCATTATCTTCATAATATTTTCATGATCTAGCTGAGGCAGGCATTCCCATGCTCAATTTTATAAATTCATTTTCATGTACACAGGACAGACAACCGTCTGTGTGGCAGACTGATGATTTTGGTAGAGCCATCATCCCTTAGCTTGGATGATTATCTCTGCAGCTATGGATTACATTTGATGTCTTTACTTTCCTGAATATATTGCAGCTCAGATGGATGAAACTAGATCCGGGGTCTTCAAACTCATTCAATCTTCGCCCGATGTAAAATTCGATCCATGTGAAAAGATGTTCTGAAGTCGAACATGGAAATACATCGCCTGATTACTAGCCAATGATGTAAGCTTTCAATAGGCGCGAGATGAATCAATGATAATGATAATGACCCTCAAGGTACTGCAGTACAATTCAAGTGGTGTGAATACATGAGTCGATGTCGAACACCACGCAAAATCTCTCGGTTGAAGGCCATTGATGTAAACCTATCGCCAGAAGTGAGAAACTTGCCATTGAGGCATGCACGCTTCAAAGTACTGAAAGGGTTGTTCCTAAGTCAACTTCTTAGATAATGAGCTGATGTCGGCAAGAAGTCACCTATCGTAGGAGGGCCTTAATGAATCCCACATCTACAACACGAAACTAAGCAAATGATTTTGTGGAGGTGAAAATGATTTAATGATACAAGGTTCAGGGTGGCGGTCATGAAAAATGGAGTGTGAAGGTATTGCAATGGATGAGGCATTAGCTGGGTTGGTGAATTATCTGAGCAACTTCTCTTGAACATATCGGCAACACTGTGATGGATCGGTAGCATTAACCCCATGGATGGTACGGAGGACCAATGGTGATGGTGAACGGAATAACCCAACCTGACTCAATCATGGTGATGGAGTGAAAGTGTCATGTTCAAGAGCGACCTGCTACCAATGAAGTTTTTCAAGTTTTCTTCCCTTTTTCCCTAGTCATTGCTGACTAGTACCTCTTTATTTTTGTCAAGCTTGAGGAGGATAACATATTCTTGTTCTATAATTTGCCCCTCGGGCAAACCTGTTGCTATGTTTTAGCGAGTCTAGCGACAGTGAAACTTGTTCTTCTCTAGATGGACAAGTTTGTTGCTATTGTTTTAACAAGTTTAACGACAAAGATAACTCGGTCCTTTTCATGTTTAGAGAGTTTGAAAAGAGATGGAAAGGAAACTTCAGTAGTCCTTTTTTGTGGTGTAATCCCTTAAGTCTGAAAAAGTATAAAATAATACGAAAGGGATGAATTTTCCAATCACTTTAGCGAGCCAAAAAAGACAAACGCTCAATCTTTTTGTGTGATAATCCCTCAGGTCCAAAAAGATTAAAATACAGGAGGGATGGCACTTCCAATCACTTTAGTGAGTTGGAGAGGCCAATTGATCGACAATCGTTTCATATTTAGTGAGTCCGAAAAGAGTTTAATGTAGACTCGTTATTTCCAAACACTTTAACGCGCTGGAATGCTCGACAATATTTTCATATTTAATGAGTCTGAAAAGGGTTTAAAGAAAACTCGGTTTTTGAGGAACGAGTGATGTTTTAGGATAGTAACTTGTTCTAGGTAAGTTTGGAACTTCTCAAAACATGGCAGTGTGAAGAGGGTGGCTAACAGAATCACTCGTCACAGCTATTCCTCAAAAGGGTAAATAATCAAGTGGAAGCGTATGATCGACCAAACGGATGGAGGTGATGGAAAGAACACAACCAAGGTTCGAAAGGCAGATAAAATGGCAATCACAAAGGTTATTTACCGAGGGTGGATTCATTTTTTAATGAACATGAATCGGAAGAAACTATGCTTAGTTTCGGTTTCATGTTTATACAAGCTTAAAACAAAAAACTATGCTTGTTATAAGTTTGCATGCCCCCAGCATAATGACGCAAATCGAGGTGCATGCCCCCCAAGCTTCATTGCATTCAACGCGATGGTTGAAATGAAGGTTTACCTTTGATATATTTGAAAGACTTGACTTGGATTTTACGAGATCGTAATCAAAGACTTGATTTGGAAAGGGAGTTGTTTCATTTTTTAATGAGGTTGACACAGTAAAAGAACTATCCTCATAACTCTTGTTTCATTTTGTAACGAGGTTGACATGAGATAAGAACCGTCCTCGGTGACCCATAGTATCAAAATGGTTAGAGTTCTTCTTAATCTTTGATGATGTAGAAGATATCATGTAATAGGTTTCCACTGTGACCACTGCCGCCAGATTACTTGGAGGCGGGAGGGCAAAAGTACCCATTAAGGAAGGGTCTTTTAGGAGACCTTCTCCGACATTTTGGAGCGATTGAGAACTTCCATGGATCAATGGAATGCTTCTGGTAGCTTGTGAACTATTGGGGAAAAAGGTTATTTGGTCAACGATTGTAATTCCACCTTGGAAGGGAAATGCAATCTTTCTAAAATATGTTGACACAACGGCAGCCATAGCATAAATCTAGGGCCTACCCAGTAGGATATTGTAATCGAGGTTTCCATTGATAACTTCGACGTCAATTTCTACTGTCTTGCCCCCCAATTCAACTTGTAAGTTACTTAATATCCCATATGGCATGTATGTTCTTCCATTGAATGCTTTTAATGTCATTGATAATCGTGATAAGGGTGGTGAGCCTAAAGTTTTCCAGCAACTCGTTGACATTATACAAGTGGATGTGCCCTCATCAATGATTGTTCGATGAACAATTTTGTTGAGGGATTTTATTTGTATAAGGAAAGCGAGTTGGTCCAGTAACTGAGGTTCATATACTTTGTGATTGAAGGCCACAAGATTGGAATCCGTTGGGTCAATCCCACCTATTGCCGATAATAAAGCTTGCTTTTGGGAGGGACAATTCTGCATTACTTCAAGTGTCGACATAGCGGATGGCAATTGAGCCAGATCCTCTACTATATTATAATTATGTGCTGTTCCAGCATGAAGATTAAACGTCGATTTATGTACTACTCCCTTAGGTGGATTTATAGTTAATTCAGGAATAATAGGTGGAACAACTTCTAGGAAAGTTGTTGTCGAACTACTGGGTTGATCTGTAGCCTTGTTATTCGACCATTGTGGATTCCCGTAATATTTATTCCTTGTTGATATCAAAGCATCATTTTGTTGTTTTGAGATGGATAGCATAAGCACTTGGGATTTGGAAGCATGATCTATAGCAACCAGGTTAGTTTCTGGGTTTGGAAACGGATCAGTCAACACCGCTGATGTAGTTGAAGTTTTTAAAAATTTCGCAACCTCAGCTCAATGTGGACAATCTCTCGTGAAATGTTCATCGTTATATATTAAACATAGATAACGAGGTTTCTATTTCCCAGCAGGGTTCTCAGAATATTTTTCAGGAGTCGAATCTTCCTGTTTCTTCTTTTTGTTTTTCCCTTTTTTTTTGCCCCTTGGTTGCTTTGGTTCTTTGCCTTTGTTGGATGACACAACATTAACCTCTGAGGCAGGAAGTTTGTCATTTGCTTTTTTTACTAGAAACTGTAAGGGCTTTACCAGATGGGGCCTTTGCGGTTTGCGTACTTGAGGTGCCAATCACACCATCACCGGCATGAGAATCCCTGTTCGATTTATGAGGGGGAGGAACGAAAATTTTTGGTCTAGGAGCATCAGGAATTTTGTCATAGAGTGTGCCAGACTGACTATAGATCAAGTCTAGATATTGTGCACGAGCAATGACTTGCTTTTTAGTGACGACTCCTCCTTTGGCCACATCTTCTGTAATAGAAAGTAACAATGATTTAATAAACCATTTAGCTAGAAGCTGATCAGGAACATATGTTTTTACCATTCGACGATGACATCGCCACTCATGAATATGATCAGATATGTGAGTGGTTGTTGTCTGCTTAAAATTGGTAAGGAGCTCCGTTCCTGTTTCGTACCTTATGGGTAACTAAAAATGGGTTAAAAAGGTGGTTGCAAGGGTGCTAAAGTGATCGAATGAAGCTCTAGGCAATTCGATGTACCATGTCGTTGCCAGAACAGTTAGCGTTCGTTGAAAAAGGTGAAGCCTAATCGAATCATCATTGAGGGTGTTGGATGAACACCACAGATGAAAGGTCATCACATGATTCGATGGACCTTCACCTGGATTTCCATTGAATTTAGGAATATCTGACAGAAGTTTATGAGGAATCGATGGTCACCAAGGGGCATAAGCAATTGGATCATTTGTTAGTCGATTTAGATCTGGTAATTCTAAAGTTGCTAAGAAAGGCAACTGTTGATTCAGATTTGGTGAAGCATACCCAGGATAAGATGGGATGCCCTGAGCAGTGGGTCTTTGCGTACCAGCATAATGTATTTGATGCTGATAACTTTGATAAGGTTGATGGGCATAACCATTATAATATGATTGTTGGGAATTGTTTTGAATAAACGGCTGCCCATTACCCGCAAAGCTTTGTTGCTCAGGTCCTCGGTAAGCTTGCTGGAATTGCGGTTGTTGATATTGCATCAGCCATGGTTGTTGGACCATTTGCTGTTGTCCAATACTGGATGTTTGACCAAGATGAGGGGTGATAGTACCCATTTGAGCCTGAGTCGCTTCAGTTAAGGAGCCATTAATCAGCAGTTGTGATTGAGTCACGGAGACAAGAGGCTATTGTATTACGGCCTGAGAGACTTGAGGTTGACATACAATAGACA
Organism: Pinus taeda; assembly: GCA_000404065.3. Lineage (NCBI taxonomy): Eukaryota > Viridiplantae > Streptophyta > Pinopsida > Pinales > Pinaceae > Pinus > Pinus taeda. The sequence continues at coordinate 72,884 of APFE031452117.1, read as the reverse complement.
ATGCTTGTACTTGCGACACCGTCACAATAGCCGATGTAGTGGGAATGCTCGACACAGGTTGATTTTGTTGCATTGAACATACAACTCTTCATTGTTGAGGCAATATTGGTATCCAACCACTGGATGCAATTCCAGCTTGACCCGAATTTTGTTGTGAATTCTCATATGGTTGCTCTCCCGGAGGGAACAATGAATAGGCATACTGCCCCCCATATGGTGACAATCTAGTGTTCAAAGGGTAAATTGGTCTTTGGAGACTGAACTGCCCAAATTGATATTGATGTGAAGGATCAATTTGTTGAGTTTCAATATAAGAAACTCCAAATAAGATTCCAGATGAACAGATAGGAACAGACCATGCTGTTGAAACAGTCCCTAGGTTGACTCCATCTAGTGGTTGAGAACTAGTTGGGACAGATGGTATACCAGTGAACATTGTCGGAGTAGCGGCAGAAGGTTCTGCTGCTGTATCAGATGACACAGTCCTAGATGTCAATGGTTGTTTAGACATATTGAGTCTATCCAAAAGATTTCCTAGCGATTTGACAGGAACTTGTGATGAAGGGTGATCAAAAGAACTAACTTCTGTAGTAGAAGGATATAGGCGGATCCCAGTTCCAAAATGCAGTGGGATACTACATGGAAGATCCTCCACAATGTCTTCTATAGCAATCAGTCCAAGTGGAAGAGGTAGACCGTCGGATCCGTAAAATATTTCTGGAGCCGAAAAAAGTATAGACTCTGCAACAACAGATGTTGGAGGGGTGACACCTTCCGAATCAGCCCTAGATGGAGCTGGTTCAGGAATAGAAGTGTTTACCGTTACACTAGGATTAGCTCTAATGTCCTCTTGTAACTGCGGAACTTCTTCTGTAGAGGCAGGGGTAACAAAAATAATTGGAGTAACTAGAGTCTCTGATGATGTTGAAACACAAATTTCAAATAAACCAGGGGACTTTGACCTAGTTAAACGAGATCGCTTGGCCTGGAATGGTTTCATTTCTAGAGTCAAAGACGGTTGACTCGTTAGTCTCCACAAACAACAGGGTTTTGATTGATTTTATTCCACGATTGCGGATTACTTGATCAACTCAAAATTAAAAGGGGAAAATGTTATTCTGATTTAAATGAATTTTATGACGCTTTGACACAATTTGCTTTTTCAATTTTTAAGAGTCGAGAAAAAGCTAAAGATGACTCTAGTCGCCTTCGATTTTTAATGAGCTTGAAGTGACAAGTGCTCAGATGGACCTTTTCTTTTAAAGAGTCGAAAATGAACGAAAGTGACTACTCTGGAAATCTAGACAAAGGGATTACCAAACCAATCGCAAAACTGCAATATACACCTCGGCGGTAAATTATAGAGAAAAAACCGAGGACTTTATGTACGACAGTCAATCTTCCTGAATGTTGTGTTCAGTGCATTGCAATTGATAGAGCGGCAGACACGACTTCCTAAGGATAAAGGATATCAACGTATTGTGGTCTCCCAATATATACTTGACAGTACGTGGGAGCACAAGTCCACACTGGCACTTGTCGTACCAAAGAGGAGGAATCACCCAATTTACGATGAAAGCAATAGTTACCTTTACGATGCCGGAATACGTCTCTAGCCTAGACTTCTAGATGTTGTGTTAAGTTCCAAAGCGTTTTTATGTTCATTGAGGTTTATTTTATAGTTGATATTTCTTAGGAAGTTTGCCTTTCAAGGTTCACCACGTGATGTAGATGTACAATTCCTAAATATGCAATCTAAAATGATAAACAATCGTTTATTTTCTTCTAGTAATGAAAATCCTAGCTACTAAGGAAAGAAAAGTACGATTCTTTCAACAGAGAGCAGAGAGCACACACTAAATGCACTTTTCTTAAATCAATTTCCGCATGCAGTTTAAATGCAAATGCACATGCATGTATTTGTTTTTTAGTTTCCTTAATGTGAGAATGACAAAAAGAAAACTAAGTACAAATCTGAACTACTTTTCTTGAAAGCGACACTTTAGCAATTTCTTTTCAAAAAACGAAAGGAAGACTAAGACGACACTTCCAATTTTCGAATGGAAAACTGCTTTCGACACTTCAAATAATTGACAATTCAAATCAAATACAATGGCAAAAGTATAATCGACTATCTAAAAGAGGAAGACTTTACGACACTCTTTTTCTTGACTGAAAACGACAATTGCGACACTTTCGAATCAAAAGATGACAGTTTGATTAAGCTACTATTTGCAAAGGAGGACTGTAAATGATGAAAAATACATAAAAAACATTCACAATTCCTTATCAATGGAGGTTGAATAATGTAAAGGAAGAAGGCTTTAACAGTGATACACTGATCATAGGCAGCAAAACTACTGAATAGAGTTGAAAACAATGAAGAAAAAAACCAAACTCTGGAGAGAGAAACATTGTCATTCAATCATTGCACATGTCCTTAAGGGAAACAGGGATGCATCTCACCTGCAGCACATGGGAGGTGCGATGCATCCAGACTACCAATGAGAGACAGTGTGATGGTCCAAGGACGAGACTGAGCTTGGTTTTCAGCCATAGTTTGCAGCTAAGTTCAGGGATTTAGGCCTTGTTTATGATAAAGAGTAAACACAAAGTATAGAGGTATGATCTAATGAAGTTATTAAGCTACTACTAGGGAACTTTGGATGTTTGTAAGTTAGATGTTCAGTTCATAAACCACTCTGGAGATTGACTGCAACAACGTTGATCTACTTTGCAGTTGCATAGCAAAAGTAGTTCGAAGGCTAGTTGGCTTAACTTCAGGCTCCATTTGTAGTTTATAAAGCAAACAACAGTAACAAACAAACAAACTATTCGCTCCCCAGTATGGTCGCCATTTTGTTTCCGAGAAAACTAGTGTTTATTCAGAGCTGCTAGTCCCACTAAGACAGGTAGCTATCTTAGAAACAAACAATTCAAAGTAACTTGTGTTTTCCTTTATGAGAGATAGAAGAAAGAGAAACAAAGAGTACCAACCTCAGTCTTTCGCTTGGCTCCTTGCTTGTTCCCTCTCTCCTTTGATAGAGCTTCGCCACTCTTTTCTCACTTGTCCTGCTTCAAAGAACACCTATAGAGTCAAAGCAACAAAATACCATCAAAGCATAGAGATCTATAACCATAAACAATGTAGAATCAGATGTACATTAACCATACAAATGCATAACAAATGCAAGATTAAGAAATATACAAGTATATGGAGGAAAACTCAGATAGCTTTATTGATAGAAGTAGTAGAAGAGAGGATTACAACCCAACTGTTTGATCTAGCGCATCCTCCCAGCGTGAAAGCCCTCTTCACCTCATGAAAAGTTAGACCACCCAACAATACAATGCTTCACAGAGAAACTAGCAACACTTTCTTACAAAATACAAAATTCGAGCCTTCGAATCTTTAGGATGAGGGATCCATATATAGATATTTGCAGGGGGGTGAGTCAGCTTCTGGGATTTTGATTAGTGTCATTTCACTGATAGTTCTTGGTTCCACTTGAAGAATTCATGATCTCTTATTCATCCCTAAGCCAATTCAAAGAGGCAAGTGTCATATGAGCAATTTCTAGAAGATTCTATGAGTTTTCACTTCGCAAACTGCCTCTGCCATTTGTCTGCTCTCGCTCATCGCACCCTACAGAAAGGCTTTTCAGTATGCATCACACCCTTTGTGTGTCACAGGTGAGATGCATCGTACCCTTAGCATGGAGCAGTCTGTATGGTCCAATTTTGACCATTTTTGAGCAGTTTTTCAGAGAGAACTTCTAGGAAATGATGTAATCAGTGGACCTTGATACTTTAGGGTATGAAACAAAACTTTTAGGGGTTTAGAATCCCTTGGTTTATGGACATATGTGATTGTAGTTGCAGTGTCCAAATATGTCTATAACAAGAGGGAAAACTTCAACCATGAAAGGGAGGTCTCACCCCGCATAAGAGGGAGAACCTCAACCTGAAAATGGAGGTCTCAACCTGTGATGGTTTAAGGATGACCAACAACTCTGGAATGCTTAATGCAATTCTGCTAGAGGAAGTGTCCCCAATTATTTGAAGAAGTAGCATTGACTGAAGGCATGCTCAAGGGCATCTTTGTCTCTGGCTACAACTCTGAATCTAGTATGGCAGGTTGTGGCTCAAGCTCACTTGATGTGGCTTTCAAGCTTGTAGATGACCATCATTTCCCCCCCTTGTTAGATGCAAGGTGAGATTATGGAGAAAAATCAACTGCAAAACTTTTCAATACTCTAGAACAAGTTCTGACATATGACTGGAATATCTTCTTGGATGTTGATGCCCATTACCAATAAACGATCCATTCAAGATGAATATTTTTTCTTGTAGGAGGTTTGTTTTTGAAGCATATGTTTGAAGAATGGTTGGTTTTATGACAGTTCTTACATGGATGAAGATAAAAACATAGATCTTTCAAATGGCCAACTCCGTCACAGTGTTGGCATTTCAAAATCTGTTGTTGTCACTGTGGAAGAGGAGCAAAATCTGGAACAACTGAAGTTGAATTGTCATGAAGGAATCCAACACTCTGAAACTGAATGGGCTTTGAGTACTCTGGAATATGAAAGGACACGCCCTTGTCATATCCAAGACCAGTTCTATGCTTGTTGTGGACAAGCTCTTCCCAAGCTCTGATGATGGGCTTGGGAAGTGCAAACTGAATTTCTGCATCTGCATGTAACTCTGCTGCTTTATTGGGCACTGGATCTGAATGAACTTCAACAATATTGACTTGGTGTTGATGGGTGGTTGTCTCAATGTTCTGAAAAAAAACAGATTCAGAATGATGTCTATTTTGATGTAGCTTTTCTTGCTGTAGCTGTGATTCAAGCTGCAAAAAATCAATTTTGTCTTGTACATTTTGCAAACAATTTTGAATGTTACAAAGAGTTTCCTTATTGAATTTTACCATCCCATCAACAATGGAACAGATTAGACTATTCAATAACTGTAATGCATCATCAATTTGCTCCATTTCATGACAAATTTGCACGGATATGTCACACAATGCCAAATAGTTGCAACTTTAAAGAATATAAACAGACCCATTGCTGGACATAATTATGCAATCACTTGTGCAACTAAATAAGCATCGCATGAAGAGCACCACACTGAAATATTGTTTAGCTAATAGCCGAGTAATACCCATTATTTCATAGTTCTCAAGCATTTTGCCATTGATGAGGTGGCTACATAGAACCTCTTTATAACTAAGGTGGATCCAGTTTTTTTTTTGTAGGATCGTCACACCTCTTAAAGGGAGAGTATCAAGGTTAGGTATATAGCATGGATCATAAAACCTACAGATGGTCCGATAGACAATTTAGCTTCTAAGTTCTCGCCTCAATTTCAATACCAGAAATTTCACATGCTCTAACAACCTTCGTTTGCTAGTGGCCATTATTTATTTCAATGCTCAGAAGGAGCCGACAACTTACCTATCAAAATAAAATCGTTATCCTCATCAAAGACCTCGAGGTCGATCCGAGCGAGTTCAAGTTTGTGGCAAGAGCATCGTTCTACAGTGTATAAGGGTCATAGAACCGACTTTGCAATGAAAAGCTTTGTTGTTCAAATTTACGAGGCGGCCATGGTGCTAGCTTGGATTTAGTCCTGATTTTTCTTAATTGATAAGTGTATCCAACGTGGCCCTTAGCTGGATATATAAAATTTGCAAAGACGGGGTCTTCTTATTGCGGCCACAGGCTTCAAGGTTGGATAAGGATGGACAGTTGGCTACATTGGCAGAGATTCTTTCATCTCACCATGAGTATAAATCGCAGGTCGAAGATGTCATAGGCCCAGGAAATTGCATGCAATTTCAAAGGACCCTTTCATCGAGCAGCGGAGGGAGTCAAGCTGCGAGCTTTTGCCATATGAACCATCAAAGCATTTTTTCTGGAAATGGTTCAATTGATTCAAGTCCCTTGTTGGTCGGTTTTCGCAAGCCACAGTGGTTAAGCCCTCCCTTTCTCCCTGATCACGATGGAAACTCTGTTAATACTCCCTCAGATTCAGGTTTGAGCCCGTATATAACAGAAGCATCCTCTAAAGAGGAATGCCCCTTAGCTGCCCCTTACTTCAATTCAAAGACAATGGAATCCTTTACACTCCCAATAAATACAAAGGACTGTTTCCAAAGACAATATAAAAGTCAGCCTGATCTGCCACAATGCTCAAAAAGCCAACGAGCTTCATCACGACACCCATAAATCCGTAGTCGTTCTTTTTTCTCCATGCGATTGCACCATACTTCCAACAAACACCTTAACAGGCAAATCTCAGACAGTCAGATTCATGCGTTAAATTCACTTAGCAATAACTCTGATTCCATGTGAGCACTCAGAGATGCAATTGTCGAGATCAATATATTAAACTTCAATATTTATTCCTTTCGGCGTCCAGGCCTTTATTCTTCCGCCCTAAAGAAAAAGGGAAATAACAGTTGACACCTGTAGAGTTGATTCAACTCCCATACTAGTCCTCATTGTCTCATTCGATTCCTCATTGTATTGTAGTATCTCACCACTCTGTTGACTCCCTAGGACCCTCGACTTCAACTCTTACTCTGCTTGTTGGCATTTCAGGGAGATACACCTTGAAACCTTGTTACAATGCAAAACTTAACACATACGCATACAATGCAAGAGGATGAAGCCACTTGAGAGGTTCCTAGGGATGCAGACTCCGAGGCTCGAAGCGCTGCGCAATGGGGAGAGCGAGGAGCTCAAGGTATGAACTATGTGTAGGAGCCAAGGTCGATTGTGGTAATAACACAATGCACAACAGATTCAACCAACACTCAATAGCAGAATTTTGACAGGGCAGGAGAAACCGATAGACAGAGAGACAACCTTGAATACAGACATGAATAAAATGCATATACATTCAACGTATGAACTAGCACACATAACATAAAGAGATTCAACGCATATACATTCACAAAATGAAACGGTCTACTAGAGAGCCCAGGTGTAGCAGAGTATCTTTAGTATATTTCTATAAATAGGGAAATGGCAGACAAATTTTGGAAAGAATGTGGCGCTGACAATCTCTGAAAATGCCCAGGCCTAACAGAAGCTCTAATACCATGTTAAACACACACATGGCAGCGACAAAATAGGAAAGATAAGCATGAGATTTTATTTATTATTGACAATGATATACATTTATAGTACACTCGTGTGACCGTTGGGTTCCACATCCCAAAGTCTCTTGAACTCTTATCGTTGTTCACATTCTACACCAACCCATAGAGGATTAGGTGTCCAACAATTTTCTTTTCAATTATTTAAAGTCTTTTAATTGACCCTGCCCCACTGGAAACTCTTGCTACTCGATGTTATAACATGAAGTGGGGCAACCAATGTTGAAAAATGAAGTGATGAACTTCCTCAAGTATAGTGTTGCTCCAACGAAATTCCTAACTTCAAAAACATTTGTATGCACCGATCAATTCCATCAATCCAATGCCTAATAAACCCAATATTGTTTATACAAACTCACATTTCTTGAATTTTTCCAATAGATGGTGCTTCTTCAAAGTGTCTAGCACCTATACATCAAATGTGATATGTGCTCCTTCCATGTAGCGCTATAAACCTATATATCATCCAAATAAACAATAATAAATGAATATAAATAAAAACACAATACATCATTCATTAATCTCATGAAAGTAATTGATCCATTGCAAAAGACCAAATGGCATCATTAACCGCTCATAAAAATTATTTCCTCTTGAAGATGATATTTTAGGTGTTCTTCTTTGACTATAACTTGGTGATAAAATCCAACTTGTTGAAATGTTTCATTTATTGCAACTAATCTAACACACCATCAATCTTGGGTAGGGGGTACATTTTCTGGAGTGTAATCAATGCTCATTCGCCAAGTTCCATTTTTCTTTATCATAATTATAACGGGTGACCCACCAAGTGAGGTACTTTGTCAAATCACTCATTGCTCCAACCACTGGTACAACTACTTTCACTTCACTTGCTTCTAGGTTGGACAATCTTTATAGCTTAATGTTTGGGAATAGAGAATCCAACAAGAATTGGATCTCGTGCTCCACTTCCCTCATGGGTGGTATCCTTCTGGACCCTTGAAACACTCCCCTATATGTTGATAGCAACCCTTCCAAATGTTTTTCTTCATTTTTTAGTACACTCCTCTAGGGATCCATTTGCCCTTACTTAGTACTTCACTAGACTTATTCTCTCTTAAAAACATTAAAACATATTTCTTTCTAAAATTAATCAATTTCTTATAGCTTGGTTGGCACTTATAAATGAAATTTTAGAGTTGTTTTTATGTGCATTGATGATAAATGATTATCATCCTTGATTAAACAATACCGGTTGGCTTTCCACATGAAGATTGTATCGCACATATACATGTAGGGAATCCCAAATACACCTCCACATACATCAAGTGGAACTACATCCAATTATTTTTCATCAATAAAATAAGCTTTGATAACAAATTTTATCCTACACTACTATGTTACGTCGATTTTTGCATCTTATTTACCCTTCCCAATGGATATGGGTTAGGATGATCTTGAACCTTCAATCTAGGTTTGTTGAGTAGATCTGCTACGATGAGATTACCTTATGAACCTGAGTTGAACAAGGCATAGATCTTAATGTTCTTGATATAGAACTTAATATTGAAGGGCTTGGTCATCTTCTCTGTTTGGCAATGAAAGCTACTCAAAATCGCCTCTTTTTGCATCGAGGTATATGCAATCTTCTCATCCATGTTAGATTTGTTTGGCCCCTGATTTCTCAAATCTATGGCGATAATATTCTTTTTCTTCATGTCCTTCTTCTGGTTCTTCAAGTTCAACTATATATGATGCAATTTCTATCACTTCTTCTCTATGTGGCTATCAATGTTGCAGTGACTGCAATAAATGCTAGGATCCTTACACTAAGATGGAGTGATTGTTGTCTTCTTGTGCTTTCTCCCTTTCCACTTCTTCTTCCCTCCCTTGGAATCTTCTTCGTGCTCCTTTTGTTTCAAACCACTTCACTTCCCTTTCTTTTGGCTTGTGTTTTATAGGCACTATGCATGTATACAACCTTCATCTACTATTTTTGGCTTGAACAATGTCACCTACTTTCATAGATTGGATCCTTACACTAATATGGAGTGGTTGTTGTCTTCTTGTGCTTTCTCCCTTTCCACTTCTTCTTCCCTCCCTTGGAATCTTCTTCGTGCTCCTTTTGTTTCAAACCACTTCACTTCCCTTTCTTTTGGCTTGTGTTTTATAGGCACTATGCATGTATACAACCTTCATCTACTATTTTTGGCTTGAACAATGTCACCTACTTTCATAGATTGGATCCTTACACTAATATGGAGTGGTTGTTGTCTTCTTGTGCTTTCTCCCTTTCCACTTCTTCTTCCCTCCCTTGGAATCTTCTTCGTGCTCCTTTTGTTTCAAACCACTTCACTTCCCTTTCTTTTGGCTTGTGTTTTATAGGCACTATGCATGTATACAACCTTCATCTACTATTTTTGGCTTGAACAACGTTACCTACTTTCATAGATTGGTTGTGTAAAACCCCCAAATATTTGAGTACATATAGGTTATTGAAAGAGATACCCAACTTGATGACCATCTCCTTAAATTCAATGGTGTACTCGTGCACATTCTTCCTTTGTGTTTGCCTTAAGTAGTGCTATCAAGTCCATTACTCCTCTACATATGCTATCAAGTCCATTAGACCTCTACAAACCCTATAGAGTAGAATTGGGATTCTATGAGGGTGTTAATGTTCTCCCACTTAGTTATTAGGGGATCACCCTTGAACCTAAAAGTCTCCATATGGATTTCCCACCAAGTTAGGGCATGGCCCTATAATTTCTATTTAGAAAATGATATTTTACATTCCTCTTCTATGTGGTGAACCTTAAAGTAAACTTCTAATTGTTGTAAACAATGATTTAATTATAAAGCATTGATTTCACCTTGATATGGTTTAATGTCCACCTTTGCTTCCAGCTTGATGGCTCACAACATTGAACTTGACAACACTTTTTTGGGTTCTTTCCTTAATTACTCCTCTAAATCTTCCTAATCACCTAATTTTTCCTCTGATCCAACATTTGAATTCAAACCTCCATCTCTTAGATTTGGTGCTTGTTTGCTAGAGCCTCCATAAGGAGGTTTGTATTATGGAAAATATCTACACCCTATGTCTTTAGCCTTGAAAATCTCCTCCACTAGATTTTGAGGGTTATTATGAATATATTTGTCAAACATGGTTGGGGTTTTACACTTCTTGTTAAAATCAATTCCTAGATCCCCTACAACTTCCCACAAAATTCCTAGAGAATCTCACATTGATGGCAATATGATCTATAAATTGTTGTGGATATTTCATTGAACGGTTCGTCACAACAAATATGATAAAAATAAACTAAAATCTATGCTATAAGGGTTAATTTCCTTAACTTCCATATTTATTAATCATTGTTTTATGCTTATGCATGTACAAGATAAATTACAAAAAATAGAGAACAATAAAATACCATCACACATTAACCACAATGAACACAAGATATGCTCTTGGAAACCCTGGCGAGAGAAACCTAGCTAAAAGGTGAAGTCGTTCTACTCTCCTCTCTAGAATTGAAATAATGCAAAATACAAAGGAGAATGCAGTTTTCTTGGAATTCCCTGAGCCCTATGACCTAATAGGAGAAGGCACTTTTCTTGGAATTCCCTGAGCCCTATAACCTAATAAGCTGCTATATATTCTAAACCCCCTCTACTATGCTCTTGTGCTCCCACTCATTATTGTTATGCTCTAATGTGGAACAAGATACAATTGAAAATGAATGGAACCTCTTTTCTTCTTACTAACCTGGTTGCAACATAACACGGGTCAAGTTTGACTCCTCCAACTCCCAACTAGACTTGGCCCTTCTAGATTTTTCTTCATAGTGTTCATGTGTGTTGCCCCTTTTCCATGAGTAATAGGAGTTGATTTGGCATCCTCTTAAATTATGGTGGTCAATCAAGATGGGTCAACTTCCAAGATGCATAATTGTCGTCTTTCTTGCTCCATTAAAAAAGTCTCTAAATGTAGAATAGAATGATGAGGTCCAACACTTGAGCAAGAGAGTTTTATGCCCCCACCCAACCAAAACACAAAAATATAAAAATATATTATAAAAAACAGAATTACAAGAGAAATACCAATTAAAAAAA
>APFE031452117.1:28103-61613 GCA_000404065.3 Pinus taeda | reverse complement strand
ATTCAAGCCCTCACAAAATGGCCCCAAAATGTTTCAAACCCTAATTCCACAAATTGGGTTCTATTGATAAAACTACTTTTTTAGTTGATTCATCCCATTTTTCCGTGGTAAAAACATCGAAATCAATGACAAATTATATAGTGATCCAATCTAGATTAATAACTAATTAAATGAACTACTTTCAAAAATATGTAAACACATTGTTCTAAATTTTTTCAAGTTCTTAACTAACATATTTGGGTCATCAATGTTGAGCACAATTGTTTCATAACATTGTTGCTTGTTGTAGAACATCTTAACCATTAAGATATCATATGCCGCTAAACCACATTCACATAAACTTATGCTTTCACCATCATCAATAAGTAATTAAATGAACTACCTTCAAACATATATAAACACATATTGTTCTAAATCTTTTCAAGTTCTTAACTAACATATTTGGGTCATCAATGTTGAGCAAAATTGTTTCATAACATTGTTGCTTGTTGTAGAGCATCTTAACCATTAAGATATCATATGCCACTAAACCACTTTCACATACCCTTTCAAAAGCGTGGATTAATTCTTCCAATGACAAATGTGATTGCACACAACTTTTTTCTTCTTCTTTTTCCATAAAAACCACTCAATTAAAACAATCAGCTTCAAACATTTGCTTAAACACACATTAATCATTTGACTAAACACACATTATTCTAAACTTGATTAAATTCTTTAGCTTTAATAACATAATGATGTCATAAATGTTGAGCATGATTGTTTCATGTTGTTGGTGCTCGTTGTAAAGCATCTTAGATTGGGATATCCCCTACACTACTAAACCACATTCACATACCTTTTCAAAGGCGCGGATTAATTCTCCCAAGCATACAACTTTGTTTTTCCCACATAAAACATCAAATTTATCCCTTCAATTTTTAGTTGTTTCATAATATTTCACTCGTTTTATAATTTGCTGAGTAAAAATTCCAAATTAAAGAAGTGGTAAGAATTATGAATTTAAATTCACTAAAAAAATTAACATTATATACTAAACCACATTCACATACCTTTTCAAAGGAGTAGATTAATTCTTCCACCCACAAATGTAAATGTTATAGCATAAAAAATTTGTTTTTTCCCACATAAATCATTCAATTTATACCTTCACACTTATGTTTAGTTGTTTCATATTTTTCTTCCAAGTATAAATTCAAATAGTTGTTTCATAATGTCCACTCGTTGTTTCATAATTTCCTGAGTAGAAATTCCAAGTTAAAGTAATAGTAAGAATTTATGAATTTAAATTCACAAAAAGATTGACGTTATACACTGTAAAGTAAAGTGATACCACAATTCACAAGGACTGCTTGCATGGTGAAAATATAAATATCACTGAGCATCGATCTCAAGTTGAATATATCACCTCACATTACCATTGATTCAGGAACCAATTTCAACTCCAACTCCTTTGACCCGTCTGGAGTTTGCCATATTTATCAAATCATGTAGTACAAAAACCAAACAAACATTTTCCTGGAATATTCAAAGTGCGATTGTGAACATCTTGACAATTAGGGGAAAGAACATTAAACCTGAGTTTGTAGCTTTAACCAATACTCAAAAGATCCCAAAATAAGAGACCAAAACAACTGGAGAAGAAATAGAGGCACAATTTAGTAGGTTCATGATAGAAACCACAAATTAGATTTGTAAAACAGCATTGATGGAAGAGTATCTTTGAGTGATTGGAGACTTCCAAAGTTAATCATATTGTCAGAGATATCTGGAATAGCACTGTGTAATACTAATATGTGTGATCCGTCCAACGTTTTGGATGGTGACTTCATCATCAGGGACCAAAATCTCTGACAAAAAAGAGTATCTTTGTTTGATGTACTGGTAATACCAATCCAACTCTAGATCAAACAATTGGAGCATTTGTGCTGTTAGAGACTCTGCTAGCGGATTCATGGGTCAAACAAGCAGGGTCACGAGTTTGACTTGGATAACCAAGCCAAGTGAGTCAAAGTGACTAGATGGTGTGTAATACACAAATGACCAAATTTCAGTCAACCCAAGTATTACTTGCCAACTTGCGAGTGAAACTCAGTCAACCCAAGTATGGCCTGCCACTTGCCTGTAAATGCCCTGAAACTGCACCATTTTGCTCATCTTCACATTTTTCCCTTCTTTGGCAGTTGCAACCACAAGGTGACCAAGAGGAATTGTGTTTCTTTATATTTTTGTATTTGTCAAAATTTTCAATCATTTTTTTTTGTTGGTGGGGAGGGGGTAGATAGTCAAACTCTCGTGCGTTGCCACATTCTTCCCTGAAAGGAGTCTGGCAATTCAAAATGTACCATATTGATAAAGAAATGGTTTGTTTAAGTGACATTTCTAGGTTCTAGAGTTTAGTGATGAAGTTGAAGTGTAAAATGCACATGCAAAGCTTTTGATAGTGCACATGGTAGCTTGAAGCTTTGGCTCCGCACACCACAGAAGAAGCAAGACATGTGAAGGTGTATACAATGCAGAGTTGAAGCCTTGATGGCACACAAAAAGCTAAGAAGCAAGGTTAAGGCAGGTGTAAAAACACAAACCCAAGTTGCACTAGAGGATCCTTCAAAATAGGTACATGTGGGAAACATGTTATATAAAAAATTAAAAAATATAGACACATCAACTTTTTTTTTTTTAAATAACTAATTATCTTGTAAAGAAATAAGTATAATAAAAAAATAACATCTTAGAACTCTTATAGATGATTACATGATACAAAATCCCATAACTTGATCTTGATTAATGCCAACCATATACAAACTTGCCAATCCTAAAATCTTGCAAACCCTGTAGTCCACTAAATTCCAGCTTTTCCATATGAAATTCGATGAGGTTTTAACCACTCTAAAACATCCTAAAACAATTTAACAATAATGTTAGAAATTAAGTAGAAGGGTAGAAACAGTAAGATAAAGGAGCATGCCAATGCATAGGCAAGGTAAGAAAAAGGAAAATGCCAATTTTTACTTCAAGAATTTAATATTACCATTAATCATCAAAGTCACAAACTCCTCAAAGCCCAACCACCTATCATTATTTTGTGCTGAAGAGTCATTGGCATAGACAAGGCTATATTTTCCTATGATACCCACACCCCTCTCAAGCTCTTAGATGGGCCTAGAAACTTCCCAAAAAAGCACTTAAATGTCATTGGAAATGGTCAAAATGCCTTTGAAATGCCATCGACCATACCACATAGTGTTTCTAGATTTGGAAACGTTGCATGATACGACAATAGCATTTCTACGACATTTCAACGTTTCCAAGTATTTTGGGTAATAATCGACATGGCCAAACAAGGCCTTCCTACAACTATGGCACAAATTGCAAATAGCCTCACCCACCCTACTAAAGAAAAAGAGTCCACATAAGAAAAGCATATGGATCAAGCATGCAAACCATGAGACATGCTTACCTTCACATCAATGCTTTTGTTGTTAACCTATGTACAAAAAGAGTCCACATGAGAAAAGCATGTGGATCAAGCATGCAAACCATGAGACTTGCTTGCCTCCACAGCAAAACCACCAAGGAAAAAGGGCCCAGATAGGAAAGGCATGTGGATCAAGCATGTGAACCATGAAACATGCTTACCTTCACATAAATGCTTTTGTTGTTAACCTATGTAGGGACCTAAGTATCTGGAGCCTCTAACCAAAATCATAAGATGCCATATGGCAATTGCCAACAAAAAGTCAAAACAATTAGAATTAGAAATAACCAGGAAAACCAGAAAGGAGGTAAAAGAACAAGTTTAGGTGCTCTCTTAACCTTCCCGAGGAGAACAAATGATGAATCATGAGGGAAGGTAATAAAGAAGCAAATCAATCGCAAGTGAAAAAGGAACCTTATTTCTTGAATAAAGCAGTGAATCTCCCTTATCTATGAGTTCAAAAATCAATAAGAATAAAATAATATGACAATATTTAAATTATAATTTCATTCACTTTCCCTCTACCCATGCCATGCACTCACCCCCCTAACCTAAACATAGTATTTATTACTGAAAAATGCACTCCGTTTAAAGTAACAATCTCAAGAACACCTTCGATGCTGCATCATTTATATTTATATATTAGGATCGATCTCCCTTCACCTAATGCATGTTGTTTTAACAAAATAAAAAAAATGTAATAGTTCCAAAGCAATGCCCACATGTCTACTTACTGTTTGTCAATAGGTGGGGGTATCCAATCCAAATTATCTTGAAGTCGAAGGCAAAGGTCATGGTGTTATGGAGCTCACTTCCTTTTATTTCCACAATAGCAACGACTGAAAAAGAAGGGAGCATAAAGCACAAGAAAACACAATAGTTGTTCTCGTGAATTATAAATTTACCAGTAGCCCATGATGAATTCTCCCTTTCTTTCTCGCTGATGGTACACATAGAGGAGTTATCATACAAGTATAAGCATTTGGAGTGAATTAAAAAGAGGACAAACTCAGCTTTTCAGTTGAATCTATTTGTTTCCAGCAAGAAAAAGTTCTACTCTTATCCACTCACTTTTTGAAAATTCCGGCAATCTAGATCATCTTATAATGGGGCCAAAATCCCTAAGGCCAAATTTCCATAATCAAGTTGAACTATACTTCCAGCAAACTTCCTACCCAATCTAGGGAAGCATTTCCCCTGGAAGGGGGTTTGAATTTGTCCATTTAATAATGTCTCAACATTTTAAGGTCAATCTGCTGGAGGGGAGACGTATGCAAGAAATTGGAATCAGAAAATTTGTGCAGAACATCAATGCCAATTCTTGTTGAAAAATTCCTGAACTGTTGAATGTGAAACCAGATTCAACTCAAAGTTACCAGATTCAATTCAAAGAACAATCCAACCACAATGAAGAGAGTAAGGGTTGACTTAGAGTAGGTAAAAAACCAAGAAGTTGACTGGGGCCACATGAAAAAAAAATAGTAAATCTCAGAAAAGAGTTTTTTCATTAATATGAAAGTTTGCAATGTCCAAGCACAAATTTTCAATGACAAGAATAACTCATTTCACACTAACATATATTGATGATACATATCACAAAACACCATGAATTCTAAATAGTTAAACAGATCTGTTGGTGAAACAACCAAAATTACTGTTTTTTTAATTAGTAGACCCAGAGGAGGAGACTTGCATTTGACTTTAGGAGTGCAGCCATTCAAACAAGTCAAGGTTGCATGTACAACTTTGGGCCAAGCCACATTTGACTTGGGTAACATTTAAGAGTACACTAAATTTATTTTCCATTGACATCAAAATTTGCAGTGTCCATATAGTACAAATTTTCAATAATAGCTCATTTCAAAGTACAGAGATGATAAACAATTTCAATAATAACTCAGTTCAAATTGCGGAGGTGATATTCTAAATTGTTAACAGTTCTGTTTGTAAAACAAGCTAAATGAGCAGTTATTTTATTTATTTTTCGTAGGAAGACAACAGAATCTCATTGTCATCACTAAGAAGAGACTTGCATTTGACTCTGGGATTAGACTTATGCAAACAAGTCAAACTTGAAAGCAAAACTCAGGCCACTTGTGGCCAAGTCAGACTATGATTGGAGCTGACTCCACATTTGCTTTCCTCAAGCAGTGAAGTCAGACTTGACAGTCAACCCAGACTCAGAGTCTAGTAAACAGGAAAAAGCTCCAAACATAGGGGCTGAGTATTTTTTTATTATTTAGACTTCTTTTATCCCTTTTCTGTCATTCCTTTCTCATTGGATCACTGCCTCTCAAAGATGAGAGACAATTCAGACTATTGTATTGGGTAAGAAGGATAACTTTTCTAAAGAGCCAAATGCAGGACCTCACATCCCAGTCCTAATGGCAATTTTGAAGCAGTTGTGCCCAATACTCACGAGATGTAGAACAGTTGGCGAAGACACTCCTTGTGTGAAGGTTGCTCGTTCAAAATTCCATGGGTACAAAAAATACAGACATGTTAAGGGTTGGTGTGCGATCCCGGGGTGATTTTGAGAGTTTAAATGTCCCAGGGTCATGGACAAACTAGCCAACAAACAAAAAAACAAAAGAAATAGCTACACCAACGTCCGCTATCAAAGGCCACATATAAACAACAAATATATGAAAAAGAAAGCTGTTTGGATGAGGGAACAATAGAATGCAGATCAGCAGTTGATCCAAGGTGAAAAACAACTTTTACACAGAAAAATAATGAAAAATTAAAAGGTCATGACTCATTCCTCTACACGTTGTAAGCTTAACGGATCTAAGAAATCAATTTCATGGACAAAGAATCAGAACCAAGCTCAATAAAATATAACTCCTCATTTCATTTGCATGAGGTCCGTGATTTTTTTTGGAATCCTAACAATTAAAACTCGAATCAGCTTTAATGATGCAATCCAGACTACAATAACAACGGAACATGACTTAAATGGATATTCCTTCAAGGGAAAGAAACAAGTGAGTATAAAAAAACATAACATTTCAGGAGAACTACTGTACATTACTAGTCATTTCTGGACATTTACAGCATATTGTCATTCGGTCGAGGACAACACCTGAGCTGCAATGGTTCAGACTTCATGAGGATTTGCTACAAACCTAACTAGCATCTTGAGAACACACTGGATGAAACAATTTCGTGGAGATAAAAGCAGCCATCTGACAAATACCCTATAAATAAAGCCAAGATCAACATCTACCTCATCTTCAATCCATTGACAATGCTCATTTGTGACATCTTGACGAGCATTCCCTCAACTGATCTACTTCAGCCATCCCATCAACGAAATTCTGCTCGCAGTCTAAGGAAGACATCCATTCCAGTTAGTTTCAACACAGCTCATGTAAAAGCCCTCACCCAGCTAAAATGAATTCATTTCAAGAAGATAAGTCCTCCTCCTCGCCAGGATTTTGGCAGCTGCCCTGTATGGACCTTCAAAAGCCCTCACAATGAAACCCTCGCTTTCCTTCTTCGCAGCAATAGTCTGATCACTCGGTCTGATGGTAACGAGCGTTGCACCCTGCATCACGGTGCCACCGGAAAGCTCCAAAGTCGGTGCATACCTCAATTTCATATTCAGGGCCGGAACTTGTGTTCTATTCGAAGATGGCGAAGCTGCCAGGGGCCTATCCCGAAACTCACAGAGTTGTTCTCTTCCCATACAGAGAGTCCCCTGGCCGTCTGCATCAGTCAGAACCAAGCTCTGAAGAGTGGGATGGTCATGAATAATCTCTTTCAGTAAGTAATGCCGTGCCGAAGCCGCAATCAGGGAGCTTATGGTCCACACAACTCTCAATTTCAGCCATCCGTTTATGTAAAATAAGTCGGGGATACTGCCATTATCGTCCTCTAATCCTTCAAGACCTTCAGAATCATCATCGGAAACTAACTGTGTTTTTTTCCTAGAACCACTTTTCAAACCCTTATTTACGACTGACGAAGCCCCAAAAATTACACAGCTCTCCAAAGTACTCCCGAATTCTGCCTTCCATTTCAACAGAACACCATCTTCGACACCCAACTCTCCGCCTGGAAGCTCAATTCTGAGATGCTGAACTTCTTTAAAATTTTTCAAGACCTCTGCCGGGGAGTGATGGGAAACTTCGGCTAAAATAGTCTTCCTAGGGCCTATAAAATGCTGTAAAGCTTGCAGGGGCTTAACAATGCTTCCTATCATGAACCTAACCAGGTGACCGAAAATGCCCTTACCTCTGGCGTTAAGGCCGCCGTCTTCACCAGAAATCACGCAATCCACCTTTACTACGACATTCTCCACCTGCGTCACCAGGGAGTTGAAGCGCTTCGAGACGGCGCAGCATCGGCCTAGAGCCTTTATGTCGGCTACTTTGTTGAAAATGAGAAGCAGCAGCGAGTCTGGAATTCGATCCAGGTGATCAATGGACAGCATCTGAGACGAGAACGCCGAAACGGCAACCCTGCGCGCGGTTCTGGACTGGTGCTGTGGCTGCCGACCATGCTCGTGAACTAATTCGAGATGCATCGCTGCGAAATTTAAGGAAACTACTGGCTAACACACCTCTAAAGATTAAATATTCTGGATTCAATTAGAAGAACCAGTACAGAGCCTCAAGATGCCGACCTTTTGTTTTTCCCGCTTTCCGCTTGATATCTTGCAGGTACGGTTGCTTTGTGCTTAAACTTTAATCGACCAGCCAAAGCTCTGACAACGAAAGGAAGATCGAAACGCCCATCGCTGGCTTAGCAGTTAAGGAATCCAAGAAAGTTAAGGAATCCAAGAACCTTCTTTATTTATCTAGTAAGCGTAGTAAGCGCTTTTACAGGATATTCTGCATCAAATTAGTATGCAAGCAACTCGCTTTAGTGAAAGCACTCTACTTTCTTTACTGCAACTTCTCTCAAACAATTTTCTTGATCTGATCTCTTGTTCAGAAATCTCTGAATCCCCTGATTATTTTCTAAATGATCCCCTGCCGTCAAAAAAGTGCGCGATGAAGTCACTTTAGTGAACGGATTATGCTTTTTGACCGCAATTTTTCTCCCCGAACAATTTTCTTAGAAAACTCTGAATCCCCTGAAACTTATGCTACATAATCCCCTGCCTACGGATCTATGCATGCTTTGCTCAGAAAACTCGGAATCCATAAATGTCTTACAAAATAATCCCCTGCATCCGGACCTATGAACTAGATGATCCTTTTATTTACAATATTCGAGCCTTCTGCCTCAAAATGCCCGCAAAAATGCTAAAACGATTAAATTGCTTTGCATTTTGCTCCAACGAGGACTTCAGGGAATCTCCGCTTTCTCTGAGAGTCTTGCAGCAGATAATTACTTTTTAAAAAAGAACGCCCAGCGGACGAGCAGTCGGCTGATCTTCAACCAATGTAAATCTCTCCGGCGAAACATATAACCAATAATCCGAAAGCCTCCTCCTTTTTCTCGTTATTTGTTCACGTGGATCCTCGCCATCACATAAATGCACTGAATAGTACAAATCAGGAACCTTTAAAAAAAAATTGTCCACTCAACACAAAGTTCAAGACAATGCACCTTTCCTTCAGCGACTTCTGTAGCTCATTCCGCAAGGGACGCACAAACGGATCATTTTTACCATGCCTATCTTAAGCCTACTCCAATATATTAAATTATCCGAGAATCTTCGGCCCTCCTCCCTGGTAGGATAGATTATCCACAAAAAATTCTGTAAAATTATGTAAATACACTTACCAAAGCCAAAAAATTCCACGGCCCTACCTAAAGAGCTAAGATCTGGCAACTTTCCAACGGATATGTTCAAACGGCTTCGCTCCTCCAGCGCATTTTCACGGCCATGGCAAGCCTGAGTTCCAGTAATTTTGTGCCACGTGAGTTCCACGATTTCACCAAACATAAAGATAAAGCTAAACGCTGTAACGGATCTCTTGGAATAATATCACGGATTACAGGTGGATGGATTGATAGATTTCCATTTCCAAAATCCGAGCCGTCGACGTGCGTGACCCGGTCCCTTCCATCACGCACGCGGCGTGGACACGCGGGCCGGCTTCAGCCAAATTTATCAGCACTGACGAATCAGAACTGCTACCGTCAGACTGGCACATGCTGCTGCCGTGGTACTGATACCTACTACCGTTGCACGCTCCAGTTGGCAGTGCCAATTTTTTTACCGGTTCTGATAAATTAGAGCCGCCGCCGCCATAGTGACAAAGATGGGGCGACGAAGCCATTTGTTTGACTGAACCGCACGCGTTAATCTCGTTTGCCAGCGCTGTCGGTGGCCCTCGGCGAATGTGCCACACCGCCGTCTCAACGTGTGTAACGTTCTATTATATTGAATTCATTTATATCTTAATAATTATATTTCAATAAATTCAACGTTCTATTATATTGAATTCGTTTATATCTTAATAATTATATTTCAATAAATCCCACTTTATTTAAAATTATACTAATTATATTTAATTGGTTCGTCGAAGGGAAGGGTTTTGATTAGTCCCTCACAAGGATGGTGATATTCTCGATTCCATTTTTATATTATTTTTTTGCTAAATTATTAGTTTGCCTTTTTTTTATTTAAATGGAAATGAATATTATTTATTTAAAATTTAATAAGATTTATTTAAAATTAAATTAATTTTGTATATTACAAATTAATATTAATAGTTATATTTTACATTATTTAAAAAAAATATTATATAATAATTATATTAAAATATTATAAAATATAAAATTTATTTTACGATGGATTATAATTTTTAAAAAATATTTAATAACAAAATTTTAATAAATAATAACAAAATAAATATATTCTTTTCCCTTCTTCAAAAATTTTACCATAACATTTACCACACGATATAATAACGTGCCACCTCTAATAAGATACCTTATTAAAAGCATCGCATAGTCATCACAGGTATTAAATATATAGAAAATCATATTTTACTAGACCATATAACATCACTTTCCACCTTAGCGTTAAAACATCGCAAAACTGGACAATCAATTTTTTTAAGTATGAAAAGACATTTTTTAATGCTCACATCATTTTCATTAAATTTTATTTTACCTTATTTTTATAAATTTTTTGACATTTTGGAGTTTCATATTTCTTACAATTTTTTTATTTAAGAATGATGTTTTGATAATAAATTATTTCTTCACGAATAAAATAATGATTAAAAAATTTCTCTTAAATCAATAACACAGTAATGTTTACTTTGATGGGAATGTTAATGTTGATGAGATGGGGATGAGATGGGGATGTTGGGGTTGTGCCCGCCACCTCCCAATTGTAATGTGCATTAAAACTTCGGAGGAGCCACGACATGAGCTTGTTTATAAGTGCATGCATGCTTACAGTGGGCAAAGTCTTTATATGAGTATCAAAAGGAAGGTAATGGAGATTGTAGGAGTATGTTGATGTGGAGGCAAGGGTTGGACCTTGCCTCCCTTTGCTAGCTAGTTATTTATTTTGAGGCGGGGTGAGCTTGGGATTATAGCATGGAGGTACATTGTAGTGGAGCTTTAATGACGTCGGGGATTGCTTTGTTTATGAGGCTTCAGGCTCAGTGTTGGGTTAGTGAGGCTACTAATTGCTTTCTCTTGTGTGAATTTCCAGTTTCATGTCCTGGGTTATTTGTTTTTTGGGTCTTTCAAATATCAAAGGCAATGGATTGTTTTGTTGGGGTTAGTTCATTAGTTTGGTTTAGCTCAATTCTTGGTAGATGTTAGAGGTCGAAGGTCCATCCTTGTACACTGGTCTATTCGTTTGCAGGGTCTGTCTGTGGGGTGTCCTGAGGTAGGAAGTTGTCAACTGTTATGAGAACTCGAACTCGAGGGTTTTTACATGTGAAGTCCATTAGAAATGTGTTGGGTTACTTGGTAGTTGGTTGCATCGCCTTTTTTGTGTATAGCATTTGGGGTCTTGTGTTATATTTAACCATATTTTGGTGTTTCATGGTGTTTGTTTGTGGGACAGTTGTCGAGAGTAGTGAGTCTCCAATTGTCTCTCTTGCCATTTTTATTGAGTCTGAATCATTTGTTCAAAGATTTGGTGATGACTTAGTGGGATTATGGTCAAGTCATCAAGTTGATTCATCTATTCTCTTTTCTTATTATTTTGTGTAGTATACCTAGAGGTGGATAATGTGGGGTACTTAGGCATTTACCCAAAGGCATAATGTAAAAAGGGGGGCTACAATTAGTTTAGTAAACAAAGCTCATAAGTGGTTACCCACATTAATGATGATTGTAAGTGGTTGACCCTCATTATAAAAAGGAATCACAATTAGTTAGTTAGTTAATAAACATACCATAGTTAATAAATAAAGTGGTTAACCCACATCATGCAAGGGACCACAAATAGTTATGGAATAATGTGTTGTAAATGAAATAAGTTCATGGCATTGGATGTAGGGTATTGAAGGCTCATGATATTACAAATGGTATTTATTATATGCATAAAGCCTATATAGAGGCTAAAGACTTTACATTGGGGATATGTCGAGTATTGTTTTGTATAAACAAGCATATGGTTTATGGAGTGTTCTCATTCCTTAAGGAGCGATTTTATGGTGTTACCTTACCTCAATGGTTTTTATTAATAAATCGTGAAGCATTTCTATTGTTATTTTGGATTTGGCTCTGGGATTTATTTCGCTGACATTTTATATATTTGTAGGTTTACTACAAGTGGTATTAGAGCTATTTCCTAGGCAAAGTGGGATATTTTGTTTTTTTTTGGAGAAAATCTTTTTGGGAAAATAGTGAGTTTACAGATCAGGTCTTGAAATTTTTGTGCAGAATTCTCCAAAATAAATTGCAGATATGAGTTCCTCTCGAAAAAACCCCTAAAAAAAAGCCTTATGAATTGAAACCCTGGTAGAGGACATCTCGTTGATTTAAAGTACATTATTTTTCATAAATTTTTTGGACGGAAAATTGTGGGTGGTGGATTTCAGGCCAATTTATGGAGATTTGGTGTGGTATTTTCATAAACTAATTATAGATATGAATTCCTCTTGAGAAAATACCCACATAAATATGGGTATTTTTTTGTGACAATAGGAAACTGGCAGCGCAGATCTGAGTTCACAAAGTGCCCAAATTGTGATTCTAATTACATGGGAAGATGCAGAGTGGTTGTTCCATTTCCAAAAACAGGTATAATAAGAACTCTGAGCTATATTGGTCGAGTTGTGACCATTCCAAATTTTATGCCCAAAGTAAGTGATTTTTTTTAAAACTCTCATTCTATTTTAGGGGTTATAACAAGATGAATTTTACAAGAAAATATGATGGTCCTACTATTGAAGAATTCATTAAAAATCATAAGTCAAAATGCCCAAATACTTGGAGATTTACAATATGTCATTTTTTCTTAAATGTGTCTGACATATGGTGGCAATCACTTACCATAATCAACTAGTGGTACTTTTTGATGAAGAATTCGAAAAAGTCCTTTTGGACAAATGATTTCATGATTGAAATCAAGCTAATGCCATAAAGGATTATTTTCAGTTGATATCTCCATAGTATGGGTTCAGGGATGTATTCACAAGGAAAAGGTCATTGTTTCTATTAACCCTAGTTGCATGCATAATCTCATCAAATATTGGCCAAACAATTACAAATTCCTCCACAACATATTGAAAGCATACAAATTTATGAACCACATATTCAAATATTTAAGAATTCGAAGGTTACCATGGATAAATATATGTTATATTTATACTTTTATGATTTAGATATGAATTTATACTTTAAATTTAATAAGATTTATTTTAAATTAATCAAATTTTATATCTCACACATTAATACCAATATACATATATATATATATATATATATTATATATATATAATTTAAATTTATTTACATCATTGTTAATGGATTATTTAAAAAATACTTAATAACAAATTTTAATAATAATAACAAATAAATATCTATATATTTATCATGTGTCAGCTCTTAATAAGATACCTTATTAAAGGTATCTTCATAGGCATGGTTTCTTTTTCATAGCCATCATAGCTACTAAATATGATAGAAAATCATATTTACTAGACAATATAACATCACTTTCCACCTTACTGTAAACATTACAAAGTGTACAAACAATTTTTTAAGTATGAAAGGAAAGGACATTTTTTAATGCTCACATCATTTTCATTTAAATTTTATTTTTACCTGTTTTATAAAAGAAATTACATTTTGGATTTTTATGCTTTTGGTTGTGTTAAAATTTTGTTATTTATTTTGTTTTTTAAGAGTGATGTTTTGATAATAAATTAACTTTTTACCAATAAAGTTTTGATTAAAATTTTTCCAATAACATGGTTATATTAACTCTTGATGGGGGTGTTAATGCTGATGAGATGGGGATATTAGGGTTGTGTCTGCCACCTCCCATTTGTAATGTGCATTAAAACCTTAGAGGGGCGCAGCATGAGCCTGTTTGTAATTTCATGCATGCTTACAGTTGGCAATGCCTTTACATGGATGTCACAATGAAAGTAATGGAGATTGTAGGAGTATGTTGGTGTGGAGAAAAGGGTTGGACATCAGTCTCCCTTTGCTAGCTAGTTATTTATTTTGAGGCAAGGATGAGCTTGCGATTATGGCGTGGAGGTACATTGCAGTGGATATTTAATGGCATCAGGGATTGCTTTTGTATGCGAGGTTTCAAGCTCAATGTTGGGCTAGTGAGGCTACTAATCACTTTCTCTTGTGTGAATTTCTAATTTCATGTCCTGGTTTATTTGTTTTTGGGTCTTTCAAATATCTGAGGCGAAGCACTGTTTTGTTAGGGTTAGTTCATCAATTTGGTGTAGCTCAGTTCTTGGTAGATGTTAGAGGTCGAAGGTCCATCCTTTTACACTGGTGTGTATATATATAGATAATTTAAATTTATTTTACATCATTGTTAATGGATTATTTAAAAAAAACTTAATAACAAAATTTTAATAATAATAACAAATAATATATATATATATAATATTATTTTTTCCCTCTTTAAAGATTTTACCATAAAATTTACTACATGGTATAACATCATGTGTCACCTCTTAATAAGATACCTTATTAAAGGTATCTTCATAGGCATGGTTTCTTTTTCATAGTCATCATAGCTACTAATATGATAGAAAATCATATTTACTAGACAATATAACATCACTTTCCACCTTACTGTAAACATTACAAAGTGTACAAACAATTTTTTAAGTATGAAAGGAAAGGACATTTTTTAATGCTCACATCATTTTCATTTAAATTTTATTTTTACCTGTTTTATAAAAGAAATTACATTTTGGATTTTTATGCTTCTGGTTATGTTAAAATTTTGTTATTTATTTTGTTTTTTATGAGTGATGTTTTGATAATAAATTAACTTTTCACCAATAAAGTTTTGATTAAAATTTTTCTCTTAAATCAATAATATGGTTATGTTAGCTCTTGATGGGGGTGTTAATGCTGATGAGATGGGGATATTGGGGTTGTGTCTGCCACCTCCTAATTGTAATGTGCATTAAAACCTTAGAGGGGCGTGGCATGAGCCCGTTTGTAATTTCATGCATGCTTACAATTGGCAATGCCTTTACATGGATGTCACAATGAAGGTAATGGAGATTGTAGGAGTATGTTGGTGTGGAGAAAAGGGTTGGACGTCAACCTCCCTTTGCTAGCTAGTTTTTTATTTTGAGGCAAGGATGAGCTTGGGATTATGGCGTGGAGGTACATTGCAGTGGAGATTTAATGGTGTTGGGATTTCTTTTGTATGCGAGGTTTCAAGCTCAATGTTGGGCTAGTGAGGCTACTAATTACTTTCTCTTGTATGAATTTCTAATTTCATGTCTTGGTTTATTTGTTTTTGGGTCTTTCAAATATCTTAGGCGAAGCACTGTTTTGTTAGGGTTAGTTCATCAGTTTGGTGTAGCTCAGTTCTTGGTAAATGTTAGAGGTCGAAGGTCCATCCTTTTATACTGGTGTATTCATTTGCAAGGTCTAAATTTGTGGGGTGTCTTGCAACAGGAAGTGTCAACTGTTATGAGAACTTTATGGTTTTTACATGTGAAGTCCATTAGAAATGTGTTGGGTTACTTGGTAATTGGTTGCCCGCCTTTTCTATGTATAATGTATGGGGTCTTGTGTTATATTTAGCCATACTTCGGTGTTTCATTGTGTTGGTTTGTGGAATGGTTATCAAGGGTGGTGTGTCTCCAATTATCTTTCTTGCCATTTATGTGGAGTCGGAACCATTTGTTTAGAGATTTGGGGATGATGTAGTGGGATTATGGTTAAGTCGTCGAGTCTTTTTTTTGTTATTTTGTGTAGTATACCTAGGGGTGGATAATATAGGGTACCTAAGCGTTTTCCCAAGGGCATAATGTAGAAAAGGGGACCACAATTAGCTAGTTTATTAAATAAAGTTCGTAGTGGTTATCCACATTAATGATGATTGTAAGTGATTGTACAATTAGTTAGTTAGTTAATAAATAAAGTGGTTAACCTGCATTATGCAAGGGACCACAAGTAGTTATGGAATAATGTGTTGTAAATGAAATTAGCTCGTTGTATTCGATGTAGGGTATTGAGGACTCATGATATTACAAATGGTATTGTATGTATGAAGCCTATATAAAGGTTAGAGACTTTCCATTGGAGATATGTCAAGCATTGTTTTGTATAGACAAACATATGGTTTATGGAGTGTTCTCCTTCCTTAAGGAGTGATTTTATGGTGTTACCATACCTCAAGGGTTTTTATTAATAAAGCATGAAACATTTCTATTATTATTTTGGATTAGATTTGGGATTTATTTTGCAGATATTTTGATATATTTGCAGGTTTACTACAAGTGGTATCAAAGCTCTTTCTTGGGCAAAGTGGGGATAGTTTTTTCTTTTTTTCCAGAAATTTTCCTTTGGGAAAATAATGGGTGATGAGTTTGCATATCAAATCTGGAAATTTTGGTGCATAATTTTCCGAAACAAATTGCAGATTTGAGTTTCTCTAGAAAAAACACTCCAATTCAAAAAAATGTCTAAATCGAAGCCCGGACAAAGGACATCTTGTTGATTTAAAATCAGTTATTTTTCAGAAATTTTTCTGACGAAAAATTGTGGTGGACTGCGTTTAGGTCAATTTCTGGAGATTTGGTGTGGTATTTTCAAAAACTATTTGTAAAATATTTCTCTCGAGAAAATACTCAAATTCAAAAAAAAATTGCTTGAATCAAAGTCTAGATGGAGGAGATCTCGTTGATTTAAAATCAACTATCTTTTCATATTGTGACAACAAGAAACTAACAATGCAGATCTGAGTTCACAAAGTGCCTAGATTGTAATTCCAGTTACATGGGAAGATGTAGAGCCGCTATTCCATTTCCAAAAGCATGCATAATAAAAATTCTGAGCTATATTAACCAAGTTGTGACCATTCCAAATTTTCAACCCAAAGTAAGTGTTTTTTTTTTTTTTATTTTTTTTTTTTTTTTTTTTTTTAACTCTCAATATATTTTAGGGGTTATATCAAGATGAATTTGACAGGAAAAGATGATGGTCCTACTATTGAAGAATTCATTAAAAATCAAAAGTCAAAATTCCCAAATACTTGGAGATTTACAATATCTAATTTTTTAATTTTTTTTTATTTTTTTTATTTTATTTTATTTTTATTTTTTAATTTTAATTCTGATTCTAATTTTAATTTTAATTTTGATTTTAATATTTAATTTTAATTAATTATTTTTATTTTATTATTATTATTATTTATTTTATTTATATATATTTTATTTTATTATTTTATTATTTATTTATTATTTATTTTTATATTTTATTTATTTATTTATTTTATATTTATTTATTTATTTATTTTTATTTTTATTTTATTTATTTATTTATTTGTTATTTATTTTATTATTTATTTTTATTTAATTTTATTTTTATATTTATTTTTTATTTATTTTTTTTTTAAGTTCTTAATTTTTTAATTTTTTAATTTTTAATTTTTTTATTTATTTATTTTATTTTATTTTAATTTTATTTATTTATTTTTATTATTATTTTATTTTATTTTTATTTTTTATTTTTATTTTTTATTATTTTATTATTTTATTTATTTATTTTTTTTATATTTTTTTTTTAAATTTTTTTTTTTTTAATTTTTTTTTTTATTTTTATTATTTATTTTTTTTTAATTTTCCGAAATGACGCTAACATATGGTGGCACTCACTTAACCATAATCAACTAGTGGCATTTTTTGATGAAGAATTCAAAAAAGTCTTTTTGGACAAATAGCTGCACGATAGAAAGCAAGTTAATGCCATAAAGGATTATTTTCGACTCATATCTCCATATTATAGGTTCAAGGATGTATTCACAAGGAGAAGGTCACTGTTTCTATTAACCCTAGTTACAAGCATAATCTCATCGGTATCAAATTGGCCAAATGATTACAAGTTCCTCCATAACATATTGAAAGTACACAAGTTGATGGGGCACATATTCAAATATTTAAGGACTTGAAAGTTACCATGTATAAATATGTGTTACATTCATACTTTTATGCTTTGGATGTGGAGGGTTAACAAGTTGTTTTGGGATATCCTTGGATGGACCCAGTGGGTACAGTCAATGTGAATATACAAAAGAAATTTTTGAAGCGATGGTACAAAAAGGGTACCTTGCAAGATATTTCCACTAGTAAACATGTAGAGACCGAGGATGCACAAGCAGAAGCTCTACAAACACTTACACATTAGATGATGAATCATTGGAGTAAGAAATAATGTAAGACAAGCTAGAATAGACACAAAACCAGGCACCACAAAAATAACTAGACACCATCAGTTGAGGAATTGAAGAAGGACACACCCTAAGTTAAGGATTTTGCATATCACCACTTGCGCCACCCAACAAGACTCCAATCAACAAGCCAACAACCAACAAATGGAAAAATATTAGAAACAAGTACAGAGGCACCTGGAAGGCACAAAGAGAGGCAAGGCGACCCCCCCACAACACATCAACACAGAGGAACCACAAGAACCTGTTTCCATCTCAAGAAAATGAGGTAGTTGCGAGACTGAGTCTTCACCTTTCTTTTCGATGGATAGATGCATGTGCATGGTTTCAGTGGACTAATATTTTGAGATGATCTTATTATTTGTGTTATTCTCATGTTTTATGGACGAAACATGCTTTAAAGGGGGTGGAATGTAGTATAGCTAGGGGTGGATAATATGGGGTACTTAAGGGTGTGCCCAAGGGCATAATGTAAAAAATTGGACCACAATAGTTAGTTTAGTAAATAAAGTAGGTAAGTGGTTACCCATTGTAAATGGTTGACCCTCATTATAAAAAGGAACAATAATTAGTTAGTTAGTTAATAAACAAGTCATCGTTACTACATAAAGTGGTTAACCCACATTATGTAAGGGACCACAAGTAGTTTGAGAATAATGTGTTGTAAATAAAATAAGACCATGGTATTGAATGTAGGGTATTGAGGGGCTTCCTCCATTTTAGAAAACATAAGCATATTGCTAGAAGTGGGACAATGGACAGCGGAGGGTGAACAATGATCAGCGAAGACAGTGAGCCCTATGAAGGGCGGTAGAGGAGGGAGCTCCACTCCCTCCTACAAGGAGGCCGTGGCCAGCAGAGGCAAGAAGCCTCTAGAAAATGCTAGAGGAACAGGGGTGGAAGGAAAAAGAATCACGGAAGAGGAAACAGAAGAAACCATAAATAAGGATTAGTATGGCACAAAAGACAAAGAGGTAGAAGACAAAAAACAGGGAACTAAAGACAAGAAAAGCAAGGGACCCTGCAAACCCAAAGCAAAGATAACTCCCAGGGTTATTTTAAATGATCCAGCGCTGCAGGCGCATAGGGAGCACATGGGGATGTATGCCATCATCTGTAAGTTCATGGGACTATGGCCCACTGAAAAAGCTTTACAGTCGTGGATTACATACCACTGGAAACCTAAAGGGAGCATAGATCTTCATCTCAGGTCTAAGGGATTATCTACAGTGGTGTTCGCAAATATTGAAGACAAGGACATAATATTTGAAGGCAGGCCTTACTTCTATGCTGCTGCAGGGCTCTACATGAGACCATGGATGATGAACTTTGTTCCAAAAAGGGAAACTTTTACTTCAGTATGGGTCTGGGTAAGGCTTTATTCTCTACCTCTTGATTATTGGAAAAATGAATCATTAGCGGCCATAGGCAATAAATTAGGTCGCTATGTTAAAGCCTATGAAGCCACTAGAAGGGGAAAATATACTTCCTTTGCCAGGATATGTGTGGAAATGGATCTATCAGGAGCTCTACTAGATGAGGTGATCTTGGAAGTTTTTGATGAATAATGGGTGCAAACAGTAGACTATGAGCACATTCCATTCAGATGTTGCAAATGCCATGA
This sequence comes from Pinus taeda, assembly GCA_000404065.3. Taxonomy (NCBI): domain Eukaryota; kingdom Viridiplantae; phylum Streptophyta; class Pinopsida; order Pinales; family Pinaceae; genus Pinus; species Pinus taeda. The sequence goes on along the minus strand of APFE031452117.1, from coordinate 41,693 downwards.
ACACAAACATATTTTCAGAGACTGTCTACTCAACAAAGAAATAAACAAAAGCAAAATCAACATAATGGAAAAATCAGATAGCTTCCAGAAAGAGGTTAATCGAGGTAAAGGAGGTAAAAGAGGACAGAAACATCAGCAACGCGAAGGACAACAGTTCAGGCATAACAGTTTTTGGGTGCTTCAGGAAGAGGAAGAGATTACTAAAGAAGATCAAGTAATGGAAGGGAGTTCTGTAGAAAAGGAGAAGGAAGAAAACCTAGAACAAACACAAAATATTGAGTACCAGAAATAAGCTACTATGAGCGATGTTGAACAAGAAATGGATCAGGAAATGAACCAGAATGATACGGACCCAGAGGACCATGAACTATTGGAAATTCTTGACAAAGAAAACCTAGACCTAGAAGGATTCTTGAGGCAGGGAACTACGGGGGAGTGGATTCGCTACCTCAAGAAGAACTCAACAGAATACAACAACTGTTTCTATGGAAAATGAAGACTAAGGAGCTGGAGTGAGGGAAATGCATAGATAAGCAGGACAACCGAGGTGTGAAAACGATGAAAACTACTCTGGGACTAGCTACTAGAAACCCAGGCAAGAAAAGAGGTAGGAAAAAGCAGAATGAACTCTTGATGGAGTGTGGAAAGTTGATGATTGATTCAGGTAAGATGAAAGATCTAGCCAACTACTCCTTTACAAATCTTCATTAATGAAGTTGAGATCTTAGAGGATTAGAGGTCTAGGGAGTAAGAGAAAGCAGCGAATGCTTAGTAACATAATGAAACAAGAAACGTTGGATATAATGTTCATCCAAGAAACGAAATGTTCCATTCAAAAGGTAAGACAAATTCACAACAAATGGCTAAGCAGCTATGAGTTTCTTGAAGTAAAGCAGAGAATACAATAGGGGGCATACTCACTTTATGGAATCCCCACAAAATAGGCATTCTGAATGCTAAGGCTTCCATAAATTATTTATTGGTTGTTATTCAACCGGTTGGAGAAAGGGACACCTTTTTGGTCACAAATTTTATGGTCCTCAGAGAATAGATGACAAACTTAGGTTTCTAGACTCCCTGGTGGGTCTTAGGGACAAACATGCAGATATACCCTGGATCATGGGAGGGGATTTCAACATGATCAAATCTCTTTCAGAGAAAAAAGGAGGAACAAGATCTCTAAGTAAAGACTCCATTGCTTTCCAAACCTTTTCTGACAATATAAATCTTGTTGACACTAATTGGAATACTGGCATCTTTACTTGGAATAACAGGAGGGGAGGAAATTCCCATGTTGCCTCAAAGCTAGACAGATTCTTCATCTCTGAGAATTTTATGCTGAATGGTAAAGAGGTAACAACGCGAGTTCTTCCCTTTGGAGGCTCAGACCACTAGCCAATTCAATTGGAAATCAAGGGTATAGGCACTCCTAGGAAAAAATCTTTCAAATTTGAAAATATTTGGCTGTCACACCCAGACTTCACAAGTAACATTGAAAAATGGTGGTTCGAAGACTTGCAGATTCAGGGGACCAGAATGTATCTTCTTCACAAAAGACTAAAGCACATCAAGCTCCGACTTAAAGAATGGAACAAGAAGGTTTTTGGTAATATTTCTGAAGAAAAGAGAGCAGTTGAAAACAAAATGCAGGTTCTCAACCAAGCTCTAATCAAGGAAGGATTTGATAAAGACATTAGTGATCAAGCGGATAAACATTATCAAGAATGGGAGAATCTATGTAAACAAGAGGAAATATATTGGAGACAAAAGTCCAGAGTTCATTGGCTCAAAGAAGGAGAGTGTAACACTAAGTTTTTCATAGAACCACTATGGCCAATAGAGCTCACAACAGAATCTCTTCGATCAAGAATGAAGTAGGGAAACTTTAGATCTCCCATGATGCTATCGAATCTGTGTTAATCCACCACTTCCAAGGTATAACATAGGAGAACAATACAGATAGAGAACAATTCATCAGGGAAGTAACTAGTAATGTACCGAAACTGGTGTCCAGAGAGGACAATTTCAACCTTAATAGACCAGTAACGGAAGGGGAGATAAGTGAAGTCCTCAAAGACATGCAGAATGGCAAAGCACCAGGCCCGGATGGTTTTCACGTGGACTTTTCCAAAGCTTGTTGGAATATTGTCAAGCAAGCCATTTTAAATGTTGTGGAGGACTCCAGGTGAAACAAAACCATTCTGAAAGCGCTCAATACATCCTTCATTGCCCTGATCCCCAAACAGGAAATGGCTCATACTCCGGATAAATACAGACCCATAGCCCTATGCAACGTAATCTATAAGATTATATCCAAGATTGTAGCTAAAAGACTCAAGCCTTTGCTTCCGGTTCTTGTATCAGGGGAGCAATAAGGTTATGTGGAAGGCAAACAAATTCTTGATAACATCGTTCAAGCGCAAGAGGTGGTGCACTCTTTAACTAGCAAGAAGCAGGTGGGTATGATCATGCAATTAGATATTGCCAAAGCTTATGATAAGGTAAATTGGGTATACCTCAAGAAAATGTTGATTTCATTTGGATTTGATCATAACTAGGTTAGATGGGTAATGGCACTGGTGACCTCCTCCAGTTTTTCTATATTGGTTAATGGCTCTCCCTCAGAGATTTTCAGTCCCTCAAGAGGCCTCAGACAGGGTGATCCGCTCTCCCCCTTTCTTTTTATCATCATGATGGAAGGACTGGGTAGAGCTATAAAGCAGGCGAAATCAACAGGAAAGATTAAAGGTTTGCAACTTATTGATAATGGTTAGGCCCTAACTCACCAACAATTTGTAGATGATACCATGTTACAGGGAATCCCCACAGTCCAAGAAGCTTCAAACTACAAAATAATTCTGAATCTTTTTGCCTCCGCTTCAGGTATGAAAGTTAATCTCTCTAAATCAAAAATATTTTTCTTCAATACTAATATTGCTATTCAAAACAACATCTCCAGAATTCTTGGCTTTCAAAGGGATTCCCTTCCTTCAAAAAATTTAGGAGTCCCTCTAACTGCAAAGCCAATGCTCAAAAGTATATGGGAACCTTTGATCAACAAGTTGCAGGACAAAGTCAGTAAATGGACCATTAGATCTTTAAATCTAGCTGGTAGGTTAGTTCTTACAAAAGCAGTTCTTCAAGCTATCCCTATTTTCATGTTATCAGCCCTCCTAGCTCCAAAAGGAGTCCTTCAACAATTTAGAAATATTCAAAGAAACTTCCTTTGGGGTAGGGAGGAGACGAAGAAGAAATGGGCCTTGGTGTCTTGGGAAAATTTTTATAAGCCCAAGAACCTTGGAGGGCTAGGATTGGATGATCAGGAGATTCTCAGCAAGGTTCTAGGGGGCAAACTTTGGTGGCGCTAGGTTCAACATCCAGAGACTCAATGGGCAAATATCTGGAAAGAAAAATATGCTAGTTCCTGGTAGAACAATGATCTTATAAGAATGTCAGGAAATATAAAGGGTTCATATATTTGGAACAAATCCTGGGAGAATAGAAGACTAGTTCAAGGGTATAGCTTTTGGGAAATCAGAGAAGGAAATCTTGCTCTTTTCTGGGAAGAAAAGTGGCAACAAGAATCAATTCTGTTAAAAGAAGACTCCCTTGATCTTAAGCAGGAGTCAAATTCCAAAGGATTAATAAAGGTTAAGGACTTCTGGAATCATTCTCAGCATACGGATAAGTGGAGAATCTAGAGAAACATCAATTGCAGAAATAACAATCTCCTGAAAACAAAAGAAGACAAGCTCTGAAAATAGTAGAGCAAAGGAAAATCTTAGTTGCAAAGGGAAAAGACCAACTAAGATGGGGCAATAGCAAAGATGACACCTTTAATATTAAGGAAGCAAAAAAGCATTCTTCTTGAGCTAGATCCCCTGGTTCCGACAAAATCTGGCAAAACCTTTGGAGGCACCAAGGGTGGATGAAAATCAAACTCTTCATGTGGGTAGTATACCACAAGAAAATTCTGACTTGGGACAACATAATGAAGATGGGTGTTCAGGGGCCTTCAAGATGCTTGCTCTGTGAGGCTCAAGAAGAAACTTTGGAACATTTACTCAACAACTGCATTTTCACATCCTGGTTATGGGACATATTTGCTACTATCTTTCAACAATCTGATAGAGACAGAGGAAGTATCATTAGTACCCTCAACAATTGGAGGAAAATTTTTTCAGATAATGAAATTCTCAACTCAGTGTGGGCTCTTACACCAAGCTTCATTATATGGAATGTTTGGAAGGAGAGGAACAAAATAATTTTTAAGGAGGAAAAGAAGCCCCACAACACCTGCTGGAGATAATCCTGAAACAGCTGAAGGAGACTGTGGGAACCACAATTTTCCACTTCCCTAAAAAACCTCCCTCAGATTTAGATTTAAATATTCTCAGGTAGTTGGGGATGCAGGGGCTCACTCTCCTAGGCCTAGACAGGAAGGTTATTTCTTTGGATACATAGAAGGAATTTTGGCATCCTCCTCCGGAAGGCTATTTAAAATACAACATTGATGGGGCCTCAAAAGGGAACCCGGGAAAAGTAGGGTATCGAGGTGTCCTCAGAAATACTAAGGGAAGTATTGTATTCATCTTCCATTGCCACCTAGGTATATCCACCAACAACATGGCTGAACTAATGGCTATGGAACAATGCTTGGATTTTTTGAAGCAGGACAACTGTCTCAATGTCATGATAAAGGAAGATTCGGAGTTAATTATCAACTCAGTGCAAAAAATACATAATGGTACTGCACTAGATAAAGTCTCTAAACATTGGAAATTAATTCGGGTCTTCCAAAGAATTCAAAGTCATCTTTAGGGCCTTTACATTGTCAGTTTCCACCATGTTCACAGAAAGTCAAATAAGCTGGAAGATCTTCTGGCCAACTAGGGAGTTAGTTGCATAGAGAATAAAGTGTCGATGAAGTGGTAGGAGTTGCGTCCAAGCAGACTGAGAGCTCTATGCTGCGAGCAGGCGGAAGAAGATAGGGAAGTGTTTAGACTCAAAACCATGGAGACTAGCTCGATTTGATTTTCCCTTGCTTGTGTCTTCAATTTCTGGGTTACTGGTCTCTGAAGGGAAGAGAACCTTGTCTGATCGACCACACTCAAGAAGTAAGCAAGATGAAGATCTTAGTATATCATGGGCAATGCTTCGATTCCCACAAGTCTTTGCTCGGTGGAAAGACTTTTATCCTCACAACTTTCCAAATCAAGGAGAGGAAGTTTATCATTTGCAAGAGGAACCTGGTTTTTCGGCAGCTGGAGTTTTCAGAATTCGGGGTCCAGATTTGCAAAACCGCCTCCCAAGCGGTTTTCAACTGATCGCGCCACTCTCAAGTGGTAATGGTTTTGGCGATTTCGTAGCGATCCCATTCATCCTGCTACACGTGGCACGGTGGGGGTTCTGAAAACCAACCTTCATCGCTTACTATAGTTGGACCATCTTGTCCCACATGAAATCAACCTCATCCATTGGGTTCGGTTGTAGTGAATCGATGGTTGAGCTGGATCGAGCAACTTGGTGGGGCAGGACCGTCAATCATTAGTCTCTTTGGCTACGCGTCTTTCTCCTCTGCCGTCGATCTTCCTAATTTGTTGGGATGGATTTGATGGTTTGGGTTTTTCGGAGGAGGACGGCGAGAAAGTTCGCGGGCTTTTCGAGGGACAAACTTTAGTTTTGTTAGTTAATTCTTAGGTTCGGATTTTTAGATGTAACAATGTGAGGTTTAGCCCTTGGTGGCTTAAGATTATATTTATTTTCTGTTTCCTTGGCGTCGAGTGGACATTTGTATATACTGTACTCTATTTTTGACTCAATGATATAGAAGGATCCATACTTGCTTCAGCAAAAAAAGGAATGTAGGGTATTGAGGGCTCATGGTATTGCAAATGGTATTATATGTATGAAGCCTATATAGAGGCTAGAGACTTTCCATTGGAGATATGTCGAGTATTGTTTGGTATAGACAAGCATATGGCTTGTGGAGTACTCTCATTCCTTAAGGAGTGGTTTTATGGTGTTACCCTACCTCAAGGGTTTTTATTAATAAAGTGTGAATAATTTCTATTGTTATTTTGGATTGGCTTTGGGACTTATTTTGCATATATTTTAATATATTTACAGGTTTACTACATTTTGCAGGTCGTGGGATTTATAGTGGATGCCCAAAATGTTCCCCCTATGCTGCAATGATGCCTCCTAGATAGCTAATGTGTTGTAGATGTGGCCGGAAGGGGGGAGGGGGTGGGGGTGGCAATGCCTCTCAAGGGAAATGAAGGGCTAGACTTCTTGCCCAGGAATCGACAACCACCTACTTCAATTTTGTTCCACCTTAGATGAGAAAGGAAATATAGATGGTAGAGACTCACGTTGGGATTGAACATCAATCCCATTCTGGTTTAGAGCTCCTTAAGGATATTTCGAAGTGGGTTCCTAACCCTGGGCTTACCAGGGGAAGAAAGAAGCAATATTTCAGTTCAATTGTTTTGCATTGGAAAATGAAAATTTTGTTGGGTTTGGTTCTTAAAGACAAGCAAGAAGTATAATATCTTCTCCTCCTTGGAGAATATTAAATGAATTCTCAAAAACCAAAGGTTTTGTTTGGACATGATCGATTCCTGCTTGGCACATGTAGATGTAACACCCTCCTCCCACATTTACCCAAGCTAATCGATCCCCCAGGGTAAACATGTGACGAAGAGTTACTATGATATGATTCAACTCCCCATGTATAGTTACGGAAGTGGAACCGACAAGGCAAGACCAATTTGACCTTCCTTGGAAGCTACATAACCTTCAGGGGACAGCCAACACTACCAGGTGCCTAACCCCTGAGACAACTTGATTTTTTACTGACCTAGATCCCCAGTCACTCCCATGACAAGCCATTAGTGCAATTGAGACCCTCCACATGCTCCCACAACAAGGCCCCCAAGTGAATGCAATCTTTTCCAATTAATTCTATGCCAATGACCCCAGATTTTAAACCACTTTTTCAAGGCTAGGATTTAGGCCTCTCCCCCGAACTCCATGAGACTTCTAGAAATGATAAATGACATTGAAACAAAGATACTAATGCAGAAAATTGAAAAAGGACTTGACCAGACTCCAACCAGCCATGATAAGCATTTCGTCAAACATATCATGAACATGTAATCTATAGGTCATAAAAACAACTCTAAGTAGAGGGGTCTCATAATTATCTGAGAATTTTCAAGGAGGATTGAAGTCTCCTCCCAATATTTGCATTGTTGTATATTAGGTCATCCATTCATTAACATTTCCTATATTAACTAGAAAATTATAGCAACCATACATCAAGATTGTCATAAAACATGCTTATAACCAACAAATAAGCAGAGATATAACAAGGATGAAACAACCATTAAAGTTACATAGTGACAAGCACATTTACTAATGAAATATCAAAGGGAATAAAGCTCTTATTAACATACATAAATCCAACCAAGTCACGGACTTTTACATACCACCTAACCATAGATTGAGCTGAACCAAATCTCTCTTTCATCCAATCACCCCTGTGCCATATTCGAAGCATGAATGTGTGATATCATGGAATAAACCAAGAAAACCAAACCAGGGCTTCGAGAGGCCAAACCACCTCAACCCTCAACCACTGATTCCACCTAATGGTCGGAGATCACTAACCATCACCATATTAGTATCTACCCAAGTTATCTAGGGATCAAAAGAATTTGTTCCAACCAAGGCTTCCAGGACTAGTAACTGAACCCATAATTGTTGTCAGGCTCCAAAGCGTTTGTCCAACCAGGGTTTCCAGGACTAGTAACTCAACCCACCAAGGGATCAAGAGCGTTTGTCCAACCAAGGCTTCTAGGACTAGTAACTCAACCCAAGTTATTAAAGGGCTTCCAGAGCGTTTGTCCAACCAAGGATCTAGGAAATAATAACTCAACCCACAGCCAAAGGAACATGAGCACCAATGAAAAAACAAAATATAAAACCCACAACACCATGGCTATTAGGAAATGGAAAGGCTAGGAAAAACTATTGTCAATCTAGGAAATCCTCCATGCCAATGACATATCATAACCAAGAAACCACATGCATATGCCATGCATGCCAAAACTAGCAAATAAATCATACATGCAACTTAGTACCTGCAAGTAAAACCTGTGGTAGTTGTTGATCCTGTTGTCCTCTTGCACTTTCCTGCCTATCCCTTGCCTTCTTGCTCCAAATCCCAAGTATGCCACACTCCTCCAAGAGTGATCCATGAAAACTCTAAGTGTCCAAGAGCATGAGGGAGAGAATAGAATGAGAGCTCCAAAAACTAAATTGATAAAAGTCCATGAACTGATCCTCAAAAGCCTTTTTATCAAATGAGGCCTCTATTTTCTTCAATTTCCATTATTTTCCTTCAATTTCCTCCTCACATGCAACCTATAACATTTCACCTTCCTTTTCTCCTATTTTCCATTATTTTCTTAAATAAAATGCCAATTAATGTCTCATGCCTTTCCAAAGCCTTTTCCAATTTCCATAGACATTTATTAATTACTAGTGATCCCCATCACTATGTTTTGCCCAACATTAATTTTGGAATATGTGTCCCATGAACTTGGTTATTATATTTCCTTCATTAACTTTATTACATGGGCTTTTGACCAAGGTTGTTATAGAACCCCCCCCCTTGGGAGAACACCATCCTTGATGTTCAATGACACTTATAAACTAGCAATGTTGCTGAAAAGAAAAACATACTACCCATGGAGATTTATAACTTAGCTCGATGTAGTATTTATAATGATCAACATGTTGAAAGAAAACCACCATCACCAACATGACAAACATAACAACCTGACAACCATACTACTTATTGGAGCTTTATAACACAACTCATGGCGATATTTGCATCCATATACATATATGCATATACCAAAACATCACACCAAAACATATACCAAAAGACATCCGCTCAACCAACAAATAGAGAAGGATACATAATCCACATTTGATCAACCATCTCCCATGTAGCTTCATCAAGCTCAAAGTGCATCCATTTCACTTTAACTTACTCGATTGCTCGATTCCAGAGCATGAGCATCTTTCAATGTAAAATGCATCGAGGTTCCGGTTGGAATTCTCCTTCTGGATCCACCTGTAGTATAGACTAGTCAATCACATGATCAACATCTTTCACATATTTCTTAAGCAATGACAAGATGGAAAACATCATGCACTTTCACTGTCAGAGGCAGTGCAAGTCAATAGCATACTGGTCCAATCCTCTCAAAAATATTGAAAGGCCCACAAAACTGAGGTGTCAGCGTGGTGCATGATCCAATCCTCAAGGAGCTCTTCTTGGGCTTGATGTGCAAGTACACATGTTCCCCAACCTAAAACTCCTTAAACACCCTATGTTGATATGCATATCTCTTTTGTCTATCCTGTATTTCCTTTAAATTATGCCTGATAACCTGCATTTCTTGTTCCATCTCTGCCAACATGTACGGTCCAATCAACACCATGTTCATTGGATCACACCAACTAATGGGAGAGTTACAAATCTGCCTATAGAGTGCCTCAAATAGACTCATCCTTAAAGACTCTTGATACCCATTGTTGTAAGCAAACTCAACCAGTGGAATGTACTCTTCCCACTTTCATTATTGATGCATGATGCACATTATCAACATGTCCTCCAAAATCCTATCGACCCTCTTTGTCTGTCCATATGTCTGTGGATGATAAGTTGTACTAAAGGCCAACTCTGTACCAAAACTTGCAAACAAACCTTTGCAGAACCTACAAGTGAACTTGGCATCCCTGTCTGACACAATCTTCTTCGGAACACCATGCAACCTCACTACATCTCTGATGAATACCTATGCTACATCATTAGCTGAATAAGTAGATTTCACTTGAATGAAGTGTGTTACCTTTGTCAACCTCTCAACCACAACCATGATGGAATCATGTTGTCTAGATGTTCTCGACAAACCTATAATGAAATCCATAGAAATGACCTCCCATTTCCACCCTGGAATCATAATCGGTTGTAGTAATCCTCCTAGATGCTTACACTCCTCTTTTAACTGTTGGAAATCCAAACATCTAGCCACAAATTCTGCCACTTCCTTCTTCGAATTCGACCAATAATAGAACTTCTTCACTGTTGTCAATGTCTTCTGATATCCTAGCGACCTGAATACGACTTAGCATGAAATTCCTTCAAGATAATCTTCTTGATCTCATTGTTGTCTGACATATATACCCTGTCCCTAAATCTAATCAAATCATCTGCGGTGAGATGATAGTCCACATCCTAATGACATGTACCCTATTGTAACCTGTGCATAAGCTCCTTATACCTTTCATCCTATTCTCCTTCCTGCAAGATCTGATCTTGTAAATCTATCCATTTGGAGCTCTTAGTTGCTATGTGATTCACCTATATTCTCCTGCTAAGGTCATCTTCAACCATGTTATCCTTACCTTTAATGCACCCGATTTCAAAGTTGAACCCACTGATCGTGCCAACCATCTAGGCTTCATGGCATTCAAATTCGGTTGGTTGAATAGATATCTCAATCCACTGTGATCACTTATTAACAAAAACCTCATGCCAAGAAGATATGGTCTCCACGTCTTCAATGCATGGACGATTATGGCCAACTCAAGATGATGTGTTGGATAATTCTTAACGTGCTCATTCAGTTCCTTGATTCATAGCACACTACCTGTCCCTCCTACATCAGGACTCCACCGAGTTCTCTCTTGAGAGCATCTGTACATACCACAAACTCTTGGTCTGGATCTGCAATCTTTAAAACTGGATCATTTTTCAGCAATTGCTTCAACTGCTCAAAACTGGCTACACATTCCTTTATCCATTCAAATTTCTTACCTTTCCTCTGTAATGATGTAATAGGATAGGAAATCCGAGAGAATTTCCTAATGAAACTCCTATAATAACCTGCTAACCCCATGAATGATCTTACCTTATCCACATTTCTAGGAATTTCCCTTTCCATGATAGATCTTATCTTTTCCAGATCCACTGTTATGCCTTCCTTGGAAACCACATGCCCCAAGTCATGTAGCTTTGTTTGAAAGAAACTGCGTTTACTAAGCTTGGCATGGAATTGGTGCTCCCTGTTATAGCTCCAAATCTCACTATTATGGTTTGTGATGCTGCACTCATGGCCTAGGGCAACCCCTCCTTCCAAACCTGGTCCAAAATCTAAAAAACAGTGTTTTATTCCCTGTACGCGAAATTGCCCTGAGTTAAACGCGTGTATACGCGGGTTCATACATACCCAACCCGCATATATGTATTAAAACACTTAAAAAATATAAAACTCCTTATTTTCGGGCGGAGATCGCGGGTTTTACCTGCTGATCACCTGTTAGTGCCCGTGGCCTCAACTGTTCCCAACCAATTCCTAACTAAAAAACTACTTTGGAATTGGTATAAAAAGACACCAAAGGGAAGGCCTAAGGGAGGAGAGAAAATAGAGAAAGGTTATTATACTGAGATTTCCCCCTGATCAGGTCTGAAGACCCTTGTGCCTTCTGCACTTCCCCCATTTGTACAGGAAACCCTTGTTTCCTTGTGATTTGATGTTCATCCCTTAGTTATGACATCTTGGAGTGAGTATTGGAAGGTGATCTACTAGAGGCTTGAGGCGGGACGGATCCAGAAGGAGGCTGAGCTTTGAGCTTGCAGAAGTTGCTCAGGTGATATTGCTCTTTTTCTGTACTATTCTATTCTTTCTTGATGTTAATGATGTTCATGTTTGAATTTAATGTATGAATGGATGTTTTAAGGTTTATAACTAACTCCTTTCTTGTATAACATAAAGATGATTTTCATGTAAATCTTTGTCCATATATTGATGCATTCTTTGGAATTGTTGGTTTTGCAGGGCAAAGGAGCGAAAGGGATGTGAAGAAGGGTTTGGACCCTTGAGGAACTACCCGAACGTAGGACCTAAGGTACGTCCTTCTCACCTTAGAAATAGCTTTTTCTAGCATAATGGCTGTGCGTGTGCATGTTTCTTGATTTAGACAACTTTCAGTCTGCTAGGGTTCCACCCAAGAGCCTTAGGGAATAAAATCCCTCAACAGAACTGGAGACTCCGCTGGGGAAAAACACTCTTGTTGTTCCTAGTTGGGTGTTTGTCAAGCCTATCAGGGCTCAGTTGCTTGTTGGTTTATTGTTATTGTCTGGTCTGTTTCTGACTTCTGAGTTTTACCAGTTTCTTGAGTCTCTTTTTTATTTTTCCTGAAATATTAGATACACGCTATTTTGTTTAGTTACAGAAGCGTAGAAACGCTTGTTGTCTGAAGTGAACCCGCGTATACGCAGGTTTCCTCAGAAACAGCCGTGTATACACGCAGTCTGCACTAAGTACAGTTGTGTATAACTGACAACTTTCAGGATTTATAAATCTTTTTGTCTCTGGAGTGTGTCTGGTGCTTTCAGTTAGTTTTGAACATTCATCTTTGTCAGTATCAGTTCTCTGTTTTACAGCGAGCATCCTTACTCCGATTTCTCTCTAATTATAAAGAGTTTTGGTCTTGTTTTGTGTTTGCAAGTGTCATCATATTTTTTCTAAAAACACACAAGATTTCTTTATTGGAATCTTGGCTGCTCTGAGTAATCAGAGCAGAAAGATTGTTATCAATCTTTGTGTTCAACTTTGCTTCTTGGTGACTTTTTGTTTGCGTAACGAAATCGATCTTTATGACCATTTACTTCTTTGTTTCATCAAAGTTTTCATTTTGATACTTTCTTGAAACTGTCTTTTTGATCTGTTTTGGTCTTTGTTACCAAAGCTTTCCTTGCTGCCTTCCATTGTCAAAAGCCTTTTTGAGCACATTTGTTTTTTGTTGAGTTTTCATTCTTTGTTGGGTGTCAACTTGAAAAAGGTGTTTCTTGCTTGTTGTTTCAATCGTGAAGTGTTAGTTTTTGTTGAAAGCATTTTCAAAAAGACCTTTTGTTGCTACTTTCAAGTGAACTTTTTGAAAAGTTTTAGTTTTGATTTCTTGAATTTTCTTTTCATTTAGTTTCCTTTTGCTGAATGAAAGTGTTTTTTGTTATCTTGAGTTTTGCTTTTAGTATTTAGACGAATTGTAGCATCTTTAGATTCCATCTAAATATTGTACGTGGCAAAAAGAAAATTTGATAAACAAAATAACTTTCATTTCTTGTTAGAATAGTTTTCAATCTTGCATCAAGCATTTAGTCTTGCATTAGGATAGATTTGCATCTCTTTTGGCATAAAATAGATTTGTTAACTTTTAAGTGTGAAGTGTGAATGAATAGAAAAGAAAATAAAAGTTTGTTTCATTAGAAGTTTCCTTCTGAACCCTGTAGAAGATTACTTTTCATCGAAAAACAATGACAAAGTGCATACGCATATAGTTAAGTTTTATTAATCTTTTTTTGCGTCAAAAAAACACACCACTAGTTTCACTACCATCATCCTTTGACTTAAAGAACAGCCCTTAAAATCAAGCGCTAATTAAAATCAACTAGAACTTTTTTCTTTTAAGTTAAATACACAAACAAGTTTTAGGATTTTAGGGCCTTGG
>APFE031452116.1:125559-153047 GCA_000404065.3 Pinus taeda | reverse complement strand
GAAATTTAGCAAATTTTGAGATAGATCTAATTGAGATTTGGAGATTAAATTTTGATTATTTTTAAAACGAATTTAGATCTCCTATCCAATTTTTAGATATATCAGTTTTATTGCAAAATTTCAAAGCTAATTTTATTCAATTTACCTTTCTCATCTTCCAGGTCACACAAGGTGCAAGAAGAGAGTATACTCAGGAACTTTGTCAACTCTTTGTTCTTTTGAAATCTAAAATTTGAAAAACAAAGTAAAAGAAGTCAACCTATAACCTCAAATTTTGGCTCTCAAAACTCGATTTACTCTCTTCTCTTTCTAGATTTTCTTGAAAAATGATTAGTAAGAGAGGTGGCTCTTACCACACCACTAAAAATAAAATTTCAAATAAAATAAAATCTAGCTTAAAAAAAGAAGAAGAAAATAAAATAAAATAAAAACATCACCAAACTTGGTTTTGATTTATTGATTTTGTCCTACTCTACTAGAAATAGAAAAACTGATTCAAGTGTATGCATATTTCTAGTGTAACCATGTGTGTAATAAGAGTAAAAAGATATTCATGCTTTGATTTGAAAAGTATGCATTAAAGTACATCAAAGCATAAAAGATTAGTTGTTTTGATAATGCAATCAAGAAGTAAGGAAGAATGAAAGAGTGATGTGACTCTATCTCTGATTGGAACCATATTTCAATAAATATATGACATTCCTAATTCCTTTCTTGGTTTAGATAATGTTGAATATCCTCCTTTGTTATGCATTCCTCAATCTTAGATTCTAGTGGTTTCTCCCCATCAAAAGTATTCCATGATTCTTTAGTCCCTTCAACATATTGACAAGAAGAATCAAAAGAGACTCGAAGATTTTCTTGTGGAGGTGGAGAGACAGACAAGTTTCTGAATGCACTTAAAATATAGTCTTCCTAAGAGGCATATATCCCATCTGTTGCTAGGATTCAAGAAAGTTCTTGGAAGGACGTCTTTCAAACTGTTAATTACTCCAACTGCTTGATACTTCTTGTCTTGCACACATATTAGTACAAAATATTGAAAAATTATTGAATATTCAATATGCATAGTAAAGTATTTTAATATTATTTTAACAATGCATATAAGAATGAATGCAACTATCATGTGTTGTCTGAACTTTCAAAATAAGCACCTATGTATACCTCCCTAGAAACGACGCCAAAATGTTGGGTGATTTAATTGTGAGTTAAATCCCTATTATTAAATTGTCAACCCAAGGTTTGTGAATTAATGAGGTATATGTGTACTATATGTACTAGGTGATTATTTCTCAAAATAGATTAATCTATGCAAGAAACATGAAACTAATTACAAATCAAATAATGAAGGAAAATGAAAAGAAGGTGCACATGTTCTCTCTCAATCACTTTCTCTTAAAGACTAGCTCTACAAAAATCATCAATTATATTCTATGCTATGAAATGAAAAACTAATTTAATCTAGTAACCTATGAGATTACTAATATGACATTACTAGTGTTCCAATCCAATCCAAACATAAGGAAATTAAATCAATCTTAACAAAACAACATAAAACATATAATCAAAATAACATAAAAGAAACTAAACAAAACTTGCATAAATGAAATAACATAAGTAATTATAGCAAAGGAAAGAGGCGCGCAAGCTACAATTGACGGGGGTCCTCCACTCCTCAGCAAACACACTGAACAATTATCAAATCTTGGATATCAAAATAGTAACATGTATTCCATAAAATGAAGTTGGAGAATGGATCCAAAGATATTACATTAATTCAAATCTCTTCCTCTCTATCCTCACTTTATAAATTACATATCCTGGATGAAACTCCTTTGTATGAAGGATGCACTCCTATTTATACAAAAAATTAAGATAACTAATCAATAAATATAGATCCACAAATCTCTCCTAGACCCACATTTATATCTTGTGGTTACAAACAATCACCTAAAAATATGATATGCAAATCCTCTCAAAATTCTTTCCTACTTTTGATAGGAGACACATAAAAACATCCATGATTCTTCTCCTTTGAATGTGCTTAGTCAATGATCCAAATATTCTACAAATATTCCACAAATCTTCATGAGTTGGAATTGAAATTCCAATTTGTGGTTGAGTAGCCAAATAAGAACCTTATAGAATCTTCAAATAGGCTTGCAATATCATAAAAATCATACCACTTTTAGATATTTTTTAAAACATGTTAATTTCCTAATGTTTAATCATAAATTCTCTTAAAATAATTGAAATAAATGACTTGGAAAATAATGTATTGTCCTATTTTCCTAGTATAGTTTTTTCACTCCTATCAAGGGTTATATATATGATGGGTTGATCATTTTATTGAGGAATAATGTTTTGCATACATAGTTATATTTCCTTTTATGTTTATGTATGGTAGTTTGATCACTGGATTGGGGAACAATGTTTTATATAGTTATATTTCCTCTTATATGTGGCATCATTGATTATCTGTATTAGATGGTTTTGGTTAAGTAAAATGTTATATTAGATTTTAGGCTTCTGTGGTAGTTCTTTGCAGTGTCATGATCCGGATTATCCATAGTTTTTTGTTCATTTATGAAGTAGGTGTATGACATGGATGGTGATCCAAGATTGAGACACATATACCCCGGGATTCTTATGGTTATGCGGAATATATGGTTAATTATTATTTATGGATGATATATGACTTGTGTGATTATATATGTATAATATTGTACTAAGCATGATGTGGTAGGGTACCTGGTCATTTTCCAACAAGGATGTTCAGTTATGAATGATTGTGGAAGTCATTTCTTCAAAACCAAAATGAATATGGAAGCCATGCATCATTCTGGGTAAAATGTGATTAAGTTAATTTAATTATGAAATTCATTTGATTCCTTTGATTTATGAGATTGTAATGTGTGCAGGTCTTTGAACAAGGCCTTACCAGCAAACCATCAGATGGGTAAAAGCTCGCAATCAGTACCATAAGGAGAATCACAAAGTTTCAAAGCATAGTATATGAGAGGGTGATGCAGAGTTACCCCTGCTTTACCCACAGTATGCATGTAAACCTATGTATAAATCGTGTTCCTAGGAATGGATATGACCTACCAAGTCAAAACTTCAATAATGGTGATGGTTAACGCCCCTTTCTTTGGAACTCATGCGGAAACATATAAATAGACTAACCCAAAGTCTAAAACTTTCAAATCCTTTCCATCGGGACTCCTTCACTTCTATCAGGACTCTATCACCTCGCATATACCTTCCTTAACCTTTTATTAACCTTTAAGCCCACATATAGACTTAACCCCCATTTATAAGTGGACTTACACATAAAATCCTCCTATCAGTGCTTTAATCCCTTATAAACAATCTACAAAGGAAAACCCCTACAAAACATAACTTTTTACATTTATTCAGCTTCTGCATAGTTATTGAGGTTACCTTTATCGCAATCGCTTATCCGGTTCCTGTGTGCACACACCACATATAGTTCTATTGCACCTCCAACTCTGATATGTGACTATTAGAATGTTTAAACATCGCTTAAGCCTTAAAATACTTACCCACAACACTTACCGAATACAAAGGAAATGCACCAAAATTATGCTCCCAACCATATAAGCCAGACTTCAAAATTTATATACCCACAACCATAATATTCATTGGGTCTGCTAATACCAAGCCCTTCTGCCTTGTTACTATGATCTCTGAATGACAGACCTTCGATCAGCGAGTATCGCTATTGGCCATTGCAACATCCTTCACCTCTTGACCTTGAGATATGAATTTACATCCCAGCCATCTGTTGTATCCTCCGATCCAACGGTTCACATTATTTCTAATCAATGAAATTAATCACTGATCCTCCACTGTCCATTTACTCGTGCCAGATCTAATGGCTTACAAATATTTCAGCTAGGAAGCATGCGCGAGGATTAACCACCTGATAAGTGACTTCCTCTCTCCTCCTTGTTACAATGCATTGGTTGATGAGTGGAATCGGTGCATGTCCTTCAATATTGCTTCCAATTTTGGGGCCACTCGAAATACGTTTTCGCTGTTACAAAACCACCTTTCGCCAGTTGTTCTCCACTATTCTGTTTGCTTATGATTTACACTGATTTTCGGTTTTAACGTGGTTCTCGGGTTTCTTCAAAGGTTTTTCCCTTTTCTCTCTTCCATTGCTCCATTTACTCCCAAACTTGATTTCTACGTATTTCTTCAAATGTTGTCCCTTTAATGCTCTACTTTGCTCAATTGAATGGATTCAAAGATCCATTACACTCCTTTGTCTCACTCTTCTCTTTGCGTTCACTGAATTACGCCTGCATGAATATATATATATATTATGTTGAATCTCTGATAGACACATAAATTATCAATCAACATTCAAATCACACATCTTTGTACCCAACATCGAATTCTCTATGTATAAATACATAAACAAATTATTACATATTGAGACTCTGTCTCTCCTCAGCCTGATATTCTAATTTAATGAACTTTGTTCATTATCTGCCCGTAGGCTTATAAACACTCCAATATGCTACGTGTCTACCCTATCCAACCTCTCCAACCCTTGTTCATGCCCTTTTAGGCTTACATTTATACAAAGGGATTCTAAAACCAATTTATGACATAAACTCTTCCACAAATTCCTAAAATCTCTTCCTCAACCCTAAGGATTCTCTCAAATCCACAAAATCATGAGTTGACTCCTAATCTAGGATTCACAATCAATTCTCAATCCTCTCATCACTAATCTACCCTAAATCTCTCATGTTCTCCTACATTCGAGAACATTTACAATAAAGCCTCACAATATTCAATTAATTCTTATTCTCATTCAAATCTCTCAAAACATTAGATAATTAAATTAATTCAATGTTTACGAATCCAACTTCCTTGAAACACAAGACCCTCTATGTCTACTAGAATACAATAATGATGTTGAGATGGATGCTCCTGCATCAGACTCCCCATGTAAGAAAATTTATGACCACATGGTCATAAGTCTAGATAATTGTTTCCTCCTGGATCCCAAACATTATTTTGTAACTTGTCTTTGCTTGTCAATTGTTCTATTGTTGTTGTTGTCTAATGTTTTTCTCCAGGTCTCCATATATTATGTTGTAATGCTCCACTTGCTTTGCTTTCATAGTCTGCTACTGCCTTCCTCTTATTGTCACTCCTCTCCTTTCTTTCTGTTGTCTTCTTCTGAGACACTTTCATCATCAACCTTCTTATCAACTCAATCTCTCTATCCAGTCTATCCTCAGTTTTCTAACTGTTTTCATCTCTTGATTGTTGAACTCTCATTCTCTCATTCTTGCTGCTGCCCTTACATCCTTACCCTCTTCTTTACTATTATCTTGCACCTTTTCAGTTGTTGCTATATTGTCTTTCAGAACAATTTACTGCTTCTGTTTTCCGCACCTGTCAACTTCTTCTTGATTATTACTTATGACAACTTCTTAGTCATCCTTCTTCAACAATTTATCATGAACATTTATCCTCTGCTCTTCTAAATTCCTCCTTTGAAAGTCTAATTCTCTATATAACTCAATGATTTTACTTGGAGTAAACTTTGAAAATTTTACACAATCTCCCATTTCTTCATTTGCTATTGATCCATCATCACATGGTCCTTCCTCTACTAAATCTTTCTTAACATCCTTTAGTAGATGTCCTTCCTCTTCTTCTTTCATTTGGCTGTCCACTTGTGCCAAATATGTTCTAGTTTCTGCAAAAACATATTTAATTATAAGACAATCATTATAATAAAAAATATAAGGCTTCTGTACCTCTTCTTCCCTTTCCAACACTTCAGTATGCTACTATGATCTCTCTTCTTCTGTCAGCATATCAGTATGCCGATTCAAACTCAAAGAACTCTTGAGATTGTCAGCTAGTCTCTCCTTCTCATCATCTATTTTAATGATGTCTTTCAGCACTTGTCCACTGTCGCGAACTGATTCTTTTCCAGTCTCCTTGTCATATTCTGCACCATAACTTTCATCTTCCAGAAGGTATTCTTTGATGTTTTTGATAGCTTTAAAAGATTGTCTATATTCTTCCAAACCTGCAATCATACACAAATCATTAGTTTTAAAAATAAAAGACCTTCGGGTCTCACTTGATGCTTCAGTCATCAAGTCTTCTTACTGCTTTGAATCATTCATATGATTCAACTCCTATAGCTCTTCATCACTTTCAAAAAGTAATTGTTCATTTTCTGGTTCACATATCGAAACTTCAACATCTTCTTCAACATCTCCCTTTTGTTGTAGCTCAATTCTTTTGAGATTCTTTGTATCCAATTTGGCATCTATAATCTGTTGAAGTTCCCTTAGTTACTTTATTATCTGCATATTCGCTTGCTGATTCCTCTTCTCTTGTAGCTTCTGCCACTTCACTTTCTTTCTCAGGACATAACCATGTTTCTAGTCTGCTTCATTTCTTTGCAACATCTCTATTAAAACTCCAAGTTGAACTTCTATCTCATCCTTCTGCCTCTCATATTATTCTTTACTTACCTATCTCTATATGCCATTTTCCTTGGCGTCCTTCTTATTTTGTCCTCTACTGTGGTCTCTTTCAGAACCTTCGTTATGATTGTCGCTAGTCATCATCCTCTCCATCTCTATGTGTTCCTTACCCACTTCACTATGAGTTGCACTAAAGCCTCTACAACAGCAAGCCCTCCCTATTGCCACTTACCTCACCAAGCTCTACTCACTTAGTCTTTTGGCAAGCAATTGGTTCTCTATCTCTGAACCTCCTTTGAGCAATTCTCTTTGCTCCTCCTAGGCTTCAACGCATTTGTACTTTCCAAGAACAACTATCCTCTTTATCCAATATTTGTTGGGATTCATCAAGGTTCTGCCACATTCTTCTTTCCTTTAGAAACTCTTACCAGCTTGCATTATCTCTTAGCAATTCTACTCACATCCTTTGTGGAATTACCTTTGGGAGTTGCAAAAATACTTTTGCGTCAATGCAAAGACTACAACTTTCTAATCTTCAAATCCAATTAAAATAAAACCATATCCTCTTACCTTCAAGATCTCTACCTGATCTTGTCCTCCCCTTCACATGCACTTTTGAATGGACTGTTCCTTCCACTAGCTTTCAACTATATCTTCAAATTCTGCTACTTCAAGAACTTACAAGCATCCCTCTTACAATTCAACTACTATAATCCTGCTCTAAATATAATTCATTCAATTCATGCTAATCATTAGACAAATTTTCATACCTTCACATACCTTCAGGATCTCACCACTCCTGCAATCGGTTTCAGCAGATCTTCATGCTTCCAATGCACAAATCTTCAATATTTCGCTATTGTTGATCAGATTTAGAATCTAGTTCTTTCTTCCAATCTTCTAGTTTTATCTTGACAAAGCTTAGCTATTAGAAACAATTTCTCCTTTGCTGAGTGTTCTTCTACTCAGAAATCCTTACCAGTTTCTTCCATTCCTCCTTCTTAAGACTTGATCTTCTTTTGCTGAGATACTTCATCAGCTGCAACTATCAATCTTCAATTTGTTTCTTTATCTAGTAAACCTCAAATCAAAGTTAAATAAAACAATACCTGCATGATTTCATAAGAAATCTCCATTCACTCTTCACATTCAAGTGAATCTCCATTCTTCAAAACATCGTTGTGGATTCTTTATGTTTCTGCAATCTCTCCTTAATTCTTACTCAACTTCCTTTGAGAACATAAGTATTCTTCTCCATTCTCCTAGTTGTACTCTAGTTGCTTCGCTACCAGATTAGAATCTGATCTCCCTTGCCTACATACACATCTTTCCACATATCTCTGTTCTAAATTCTTCCAAAGAAACTTTCACACATGATTTTTTTGTTCAGCTCTGATACCAAATGACACAGAATTACCCCTACTTTACCCACAGTATGCGTGTAAACCTATGCATAAATCACGTTCCCAGGAATGGATATGACCTACCAAGTCAAAACTTCAATAATGGTGATGGTTAAGGCTCCTTTCTTTGGAACTCATGCAGAAACATATAAATGGACTAACCCAAAGTCTAAACCTTTCAAATCCTTTCCATCGGGACTCCTTCACTTCTATCGGGACTCTATCACCCCACATATACCTTCGTTAACCTTTTATTAACCTTTAAGCCCACATATATACTTAACCCTCATTTATAAGTGGACTTACACATAAAATCCTCCTATCGGTTCTTTAATCCCTTATAAACCATTTACAAAGGAAAATGCCTGCAAAACATAACTTTTTAACTTTTGTTTCGCTTCTGCATAGTTATCGAGGTTACCTCTATCACAATCGCTCACCAGGTTCCTCTGCGTGCACACCACATATAGTTCTATCATGCCTCCGACTCCAATATGTGACTATCGGAACGTTTAAACATTGCTTAAGCCTTAAAGGACTCGCCCACAACACTTTACCGAATACAAAGGAAATACACCAAAATTCCTCTCCGAACCATATAAGTCAGACTTCAAAATTTATATACCTGCAACCATAATATTCTTCGGGTCCACTAATACCAAGCCCTTTCACCTTGTTACTCTGATCTATGAAACACCGACCTCCAATCAACATTATCGCTATTGGCCATTGTAGCATCCTTCACCTCCTAACCTTGCAATATGTGATTACATCCCAACCATCTATTGTATCCTCTATCCAATGGTTCACATTACTTCCGATCAACGAAATTAATTGTTAATCCTCCACCGCCCATTTACTTGTGCCAAATCTAATGGCTCATAAATATTTCAGTCAGGCAACATGCACGAGGATTAGCTGCGTGAGAAGTGGTTCCCTCTTTCCTTCTTGTTGCCACATGTCAGTTGATGAGTGGAATCAATTCTTGTCCCTCAATACCGCTTCCAGTTTTGAGGCCACCCGAAATCCACTTTCACTATTACAAAATTTCCTTTCGTCGATTGTTCTCCACTATTTTGTTTTCTTATTATTTACGCTGATTTTCATTGTTAATGTGGTTCTTGCGTTTCTTCAAAGGTTTCACCCTTTTCACTCTTCCACTGATCCATTTACTCCTGAACTCAATTTCTGCGTATTTCTTCAAATGTTTTCCCTTCAAAGCTCTACTTTGATCCATTGAATGGATTCAAAGATCCATTACACTCCTCTATCTTGCTCTTCTCTTCATGTTCACTGAATTACACCTACATGAATATATATATTATGCAGAATATCTGATAGACACATAACTTATCAGTCAACCTCAAACCACACATCTGTGTACTCAACATCAAATTCTCTGTGTATAAATACATAACTAAATTATTACATGTTGAGACTCTGTCTCTCCTCGGCCTGATCTTCGAATTTAATGGCCTTTGTTCATTATCTGCCAGTAGGCTTACAAACACTTCAATCTACTATCTGTCTACCCTATCCAACCTCTCCAACCCTTTTTCATGCTCTTTTAGGCTTACATTTATACAAAGGGATTCGAAAACCAATTTTTGGTTTAGATCCATAAACTCCTCAACAAATTCCTAAAATCCCTTCCTCGTCCCTAAGGATTCTCTCAAATCCAAAAAATCATGAACTAACTCCTAATTTAGGATTTACAATCAATTCTCAATCCTCTCATCACTCAACTATCCTAAATCACTCATGTTCTCCTACATTCGAGAACATTTACAATAAAGCCTCACAATATTCAATTAATTCCTATTCTCATTAAAATCACTCAAAACATTAAATAATTACATTAATTCAATGCTTAGGAATCCAACTTCCTTGAAACAGAAGACCCCCTATGTCTATTAGAATACAATAATGATGTTGAGATGGATTCTCCTGCATCAGAGGGCATGGAAATTAGGGTGTGGGGTCCTATATCCAAGAAAGATAAAGACGTGTCGTCTTATATATTTAGGGTGCAGGGTCCTGAATATTTAAAAATATCAAGTTGTGGAATCTTGGATCTTTGGAGTAGGTCACGGCGCAAAGTCCTCAATCTACTAAGGCACGAAGATGCATGAAATAGGGGTGTGGAATCCCTATTCTCCAAAATAAAAATACCACTCATGCATGAATTTCCTTAAATAAAATTTCATTCTATCAATTCTGGAATGAATTTCTAAAAATAGAAAGTCATGTCCAGCTTCTCAAGCACAACTTTCCAAAAATAGTAAATCACTTTATATAAATTGGTAATGAAGCAGAGTTGAAAAAAAATGAATTAACTTATCATTAATCAATCCTAATAGCTCAATATTTATTTAATCCTAAATATTATTAATATTATTATTATCTTTTACGAGAGTATGATATTATTATTAAAAAGGAATTACAAGTCAATTTCATCTCCTCAACCAATTCACACATCTCCTCCATGACTCTCATGGCTCTATGTAACTTTTTCTCTCTCTCTCTCTTTTAAATAATCCATTATAGTCTATTTTATGCACTCATCAAAGAATGGGATATTCCTTTTCACTCATTAAAAATATGTCATAAAATATTCCTCTTACGCTCTCTTTAATGCATATGTTACACTCTCCTTAACTAAGGCATGCATACCTCTCCTTAATTTCATAAGTTACACTCCTCTAAATGGAATCCAATGCATGCACATTACTCCTCCTTTATGACAAGAATTGGTTGCTCCTCCTATATATGAGTCTCATGTATTCTCACTTGGGGATTATGAGGCCAAGAGTGGAAGAGACTTGAGGAAAATAGTGAGAGGGAGAGATGTGGAGAGTAGCCAATTGCTTCCATAATAAATCTGAAATTATTGTTAAAATCCTAAGATCTATAGCTATTGGGGTTAGCCATGAGTGGTATTGAGAGGAAGTGAAAATTTTCTTCATTAGTTTGCCTTGCAATTCTCTCTACTATTGTCTTTTGATACTGCTTGTGAGCTTTTGCAACTTGGGGGTTCCATGGGGAGAAGTTCTTCTTGGATATGGTTGGGAGGAAAACCAGGTGGTTCACAATGAGTTGGTAAGGATATTGGAGCCAAAGCATACTCTCATTGGAGCTGGAGCATACTCCCATTTTTTTGAGTTGTATAAATTCATTACTAGGTATGTTGACAACATTATATTGTGTTTCTTTTTTTGGCTCATTACATGGTTTTTCTTATTTGGTTGTTGACTGAAACTTAGATGTATATCAAATGCTACACACTAAATGTTGAAGGAATTTTGCAATAACTGTAGTTTATTTTACATAAGTTTTTTTTTTGTATAGTTTCATTACAAGTTGATTTACATCATGTCTTAATGGATGAAGTATTCAAGCTGCCATGAGTTGTATGAAAACATGTTAATAGTAAAAATTTAGTTTTTCCTTCTCTTTTTACAGTTGTGGATAAGTCTGCACAGTATATATTTGACAAAAGGGATAAATGAGATAGTATGAATTTGTTTTTGGTTTTAGTTTTACATAATCACATTTCTGGGCGTTTATGTTTCAATTTATTTTAACATCAGGGGGTATCTGTACCATATGGCCATGTCATCCCAAATTTGATTTCAAAAAACATGGTTTTCAGAATCTGGTTCTATAATCTTCTATATTTTATAGATTTGTTGTTGGTTTGTCTTGCTTCTTTTTTTGTAGTAGTAATGATTTACTTGGTAATCTGTTTTTATGAAACCAGCCTGTTATATAAACTTGGAATTATTATTTTAAAGTATCAATGGTTATACATTGATAGTTTAATAAACGTGTGACTGCTTGGTTGATAGTTTAATAGCTAGCATCTTGTTTTGTGACTGCTAACCATTGTTCAAAATTCCCAATGGATGTAGTTACATAGCTGTGAGCTATTTGTAAAAATTCTTAAATATTTATATTCATTATGTGCCTAAATTTGTGTATATGCAGCAATCAAGATGCCTGACAAGTAGACTTATGTATTAGGTTCACTTCTTGGCATTACTGACAAAGAAAGAGAAATTATGTAATCTTAGATTCATGTTAGTTAATTATGGTGAAATTTCCTTAATGGTTATGATTGTATGTGTTAGACAAAATGCCTCAATGGTTGTACATTTCATGCTTGCAAATTGTTTGACATAATGCTTCAACGGTTGTAGCTAATTACATCTATGACTTGTCTATAAGAATGACTAAGTAAATTTAGGATTTGTAACCAATGTGCTTTTGGGAATATCTCAAAGAATAAGCATGATGATTCCATTGAATGAAAAATCCAAGGAAAATTGGTTAGGTGAATGGTTGTAATTGTTAGCTCACATATGAATTCATAATAATTGGAAACCACTCCTTTAGAAGTTGAATTATATTGTCTTTCTTCCCTTGGTTTTACCAAATAATTCATAGGCATATTATCTAGAACAAAATCAAATTAGTCACTCTTAAACACTCTTAATTGCAATAGAATGAACAATTAGCTTATTGGAGATTGTGATTTGTAAAGATTGATATTATTTATCCCACTAAAGACTCTATCATTTAAATGTGATTTTAAAACTTATGGTTGTAAGTTTTGGATCTTGAGGAACCATGACCCTGTGGCCTTAATGAGAAGTTTAATATTACCATTGGTTAGTTAGTTAGTATAAATTAGTACGTAGTGTAAAGAATACCAATAAAAATATATATATATATATATATATATATATCTGGATATATGACCTTGCATTAACTTTTAGATCTTAAAAAATTAAACTTAAATCGCATTTTGAGTCAGCCTTAGTATAATACTAATGGTTGGTAAGGTGAGACCTTACAAATAATAATGATAAACCCATATGATCATGAAAATTTCTATTAATGTAGGGTTATGGGGCTACATAATATGGTAAGGAGTTATGGAATATGGTAAAATGATGGAAATGAGGGTAAAAGAGGATGACATTTTGCAGGCCAACCAATGAGGCATACAACCAAGAGCCATCCAAGTCTGGTGGACACAAAATGAACTTACCCCTTATATAATATGTGAAATAGATATTAATAACAAAATTATTTAGTAACTACTTCTTGATGGAAACTGTGCATAATATATTAAATTGATGATATTTTTATGAATGTCCTTTAAAAATGCATGGTTCTTTGGATATTACATTCTTCGCCCTTTTAAATATAACACCATCCATGGTGTTCACGTATTCTTTATTTCACATCATTATATTCTTGTCCAATCTTTATCTCCCACTATAACTTTGTTTCTTCATTTATATTACTTTTATCTCTAACAATGTGCCTTTTAGATCATATTTTAATCATGACATCTATCTCTAGTTGTAATAGTTTTGTAACTAGAAAAACCAAAAGGATATCCTTCCCCTTTGAAATGAAGGATTTATTTTTGAGAAATACCAGTAAGTAAGACATTAATGTATTATTAATAATCGCAACTATTAACAATTACGAAAATATTGGATTTATACTTTCAACCTTTTAGTTGTTGTTTAATTTTATAAAATAAAAAACAAAGTCTTGATGAAACTTATTGTTACTTGTGAGTACTCTTGGAAACCATTACCACTTCATGCAATAATTTATTTACAAATTGCTTATCAGTTGTGGAAAGCAGTTTAAGAGTGGTTTATCAGCTCGATTGCAAGCACCTTGGGTAGTTTATCAACATCCATGGAAAGCACACTGTAGAATATGACCAACAAATCCAATTAGTTTCTCTCAATCATAATCACATTATTTTGTATCACAAAATTTTGAGCTATCAATTATTTATGTAATCCCAGGTGACACTTTTAACTATCAACCATTTATCACAATACCTATGCGAGTACTCAAACAACATATAGCTCTTTAACCATCGAAATAGTCAAAGTAGTCATCATTGCACAAAGTGCATACTATCTTAGCCCCTTTGCTAAATGCATCCACAAGACCTGAAATACAATAGAGGTTTCCCTCAAACTACAATTCTAGTATTTCTTCCCCGGGCACTAGGCTTCTTTCCTGCCAAGAAACTAATCATAAAACTTACACAAATTTACACCTCGTCAACCCAAGCATTTTCCTACTAGATCTTGGTACATGTCTAGTATTTATTTCCCACTGACATCTTTAAATTCAGACTACCTTTATCTCCCACAATCTTTTCATACATATTCCACCCATGACATTTATATCGAGTCATGCTAGCTTTTTGTGGCCAGCTTAACTAAATAGGGTCATCTCTTTGGAAAAAAATGGAGGATTTTTTCTTTCCCTTCATGGACTATAACTGATTCTGATTGTTTTTTGATGGTTAGGAGTCTAAGATCTCATGTGGTGGCTTCTTTAATATTCCAAAAAATAAAAGTAAATAAAACACTTTCATTTTATCAACAAAATAAATGTTTACTTTATCCTAAAGGGTATTTACTTTTATTTTTTTCATCCACATGTCACCTTAGAAAATCATAAACGTAATTTTAAAATGGATTTACCACTTTTCCTTGATGTTATTTGTCAATCTACATAAAAATGAAAGTCACAATTTAATTTCCACTATCATCGAATGTTTCCTTGAAACATTTTCCAATCATTACTTATGGTTCCTACTAGCTCATGATTCCTTGAAAATTTTTAGGCCCTACTACTTGATCATCCTCATAGTTTTGGTCTTCAATCAGGTAAACCCCCAAAATCCTACAAAACATGGAAATCATGACTTTCATCTCATGTGACATGGGCGGCACGAATTTCAATTTTTCCACATAATAATCAACAAGCAATTTAGAAAAGCATCATTATATCTTTTATGTACAAATATTTCATGTCATAGTAGTAAACATTATACCTTCACATTTTTAGTTGCAAATCACATTGCAATGCTATGCCTTTCACTTGTTCTTATATTTCGTGTTTTTGGAATCTTAGTGACTTCATTGTGTTGCCATTAATATACCAATACTTAAACATACTGGAAACATTAGTCACAATTTTACTTCATAAAACCATTTTCTTCCCAAAATCATGTTATTTACAAAACATATTGTTAAATATACTCAAGATATATTTCAACTTTCACATGCATCAAGGTTTGGTACTGGTCCTAAGCATAGAAAATAGGAATACCTCTTCCAAACTCTATATAAGAAAAATTAAAGCAAGGTTCCCATGAATGTTTTCCATAACAACAATTAAGGAGAATAGAACATTATAATAGATATATCCATTCTTAACCAAATAATATCATCCACCACAATTCTAATTGATGCAAAATGACATTTCATTTTCATGCATATGTGTCGAACCATTAGTCATTATGTACCATTATTAAATTAAAGTCATTCACACAAACTTTTCTTGGTAAATTTTTAATGTCATCACATTCAAAGTGCCATCCAAATTATGTTCATCAATGACCAGGAAGACACCACGATTCTACAACATGATGGACCTAATTGATTCGGTTTTACTATGTGGTGTCACTTACAATATTCATGCAAACTAGATGAATTTCCAAGGGATGAAAATTAAAATGTTGTGCATGACGCATATTGGTTACACGATCACTCATTATTAGATAGCACATTATTACACTCTTAAATAATATTTACTTCCCTTACCATCTTAGTTACTATTTACGCATGTACGTATAAATGCCACAACCCTTTCCTTCTAAATCTTGTATTGACATAACAATACATTACTATTTATCAATCACTTTTAAAGACACCATTATTATCGTGTTCTAGGTCCTTGTGAAACATTCAAATATTTTATGCATAGTTAAGAAAAGATCTAATTCTATGTTCATCATAGTTTCTTTCATACTATCATAATATGCATCAAATTCTGTACAAAGCTTTACTCATATAAGAGTAGTAATTCACCATTAGTACTTGAGTGCCGATCCAAATTCAAGAATGTATCATCACCATTAGGCAAAAAAACGTGAAAATGAACCACCACTATCACATTGTTTACAACTTTTAATAATAAACCTCAATAAAAAATTAAATGATGCATATTTCAATATACCTTTTAAGATAAGTTTAATAGTTTGTTGACATATTGCATATAATTTATTAGTATTGGAACTATCAACAATGATGTCATGCAATGCTGATTCATAGGAGGTAACACAATATAGTAAATAATCAATGCTACCATCTATCATAAAATCAATCAGAATTCAAGATCATTCCATGAAAAGACACAATGAACCATTAACCATTACAGTCAAGAACTACCACTTGACTCATTGTTTATTCTCAACATTTAAAGGGATTCTTCCAATTCCCTTTTAAACATGTTATTAACAACTTCAAGGGAAACCCCTCCCTTTCTACATTCTTTTATTATCACAAAGTTTCTGTTATTGACAAATAAATGCGTACATTGGCATTGTTTTATTATAAGCAATGCATTACTACTCTAAGAATTTTTTTGTTAACAAACCATTAGACATTATCATAAAAGTATGCATGCAAAGGATGGTAATTAATACACCCTATCACTATTTACAATGTGAGTATTCAAAATTTTCCATGATTTAGCTTCAGCCAATGCAACAAAATTTCAAATTGTCTTTTATCCACATATAGAAACAGTTCCATGAGTACCATTACTCTTCAAAATAGTCATTAACACAATCATGCATCTCATATTAAATTAAATCTACCACATACATTACCATGTAATTTCATTAGTGTCATACTTGAGCTTATATCCAATAAACCATACCTCTACTCCTTCTCGTTATTATAGAACCCAAGAGGCACCAATGTTGCCACATTTGCTTTCATACCACTTGTAGCATCCCTCAATAGTCCTTGTGCAAAAATATAGAAGATTTGTTTTTTTAATCAAGTTTACTTGCATATAGCATCCCATGAATAACTTATCACCTACTTAATTGATCATTAATGATATAATTACAAACATCAAGTGAATTAACCTTATAAAATGAATAGCAAGTATCATAACATAATAGCCATTAATGTAACTTGTTAACATAATGCCTTTTGTTGTAACTTTGCATCATTACCATTGTTCATTTAACCAAGACTATTAACAACACTTTGAATGGTGTAATTTCCAATGTCATGTAAAGTAGCAATATCATCAAGACAAAAAAGTAGGAAAACATGAAAACACAATCATGCATCTCATATTAAATTCAATCTATCGCATACATTACGATGTAATTTCATTAGTGTCACACTTGAGCTTATATCCAATAAATCATACCTCTACTGCTTCTCATTCTTACAAAACCCAAGAGGCACCAATGCTGCAACATTTTCTTTCATACCACTTGTAACATCCCTCAATAGTCCTTGTGCAAAAATACACAAGATTTTTTTTTTAATCAAGTTTACTTGCATATAGCATCCCATGAATAACTTATCACCTACTTAATTGATCATTAATGATATAATTACAAACATCAAGTGAATTAACCTTATAAAATGAATAACAAGTATCATAACATAATAGCCATTAATATAACTTGTTAACATAATGCTTTTTGTTGTAACTTTGCATCATTACCATCGTTCATTTAACCAAGACTATTAACAGCACTTTGAATGGTGTAATTTCCAATGTCATGCAAAGTAGCAATATCATCAAGACAAAAAGGTAGGAAAACACATAAATGGACACCAATATACATTGGAAACCATGAAGGGAAAATCCAACAAATGTTTATTTTATTAAACATTTCATGAGGAAGTTCACCCCTCATTCAATGGCAGTAAGGGAGTCCACCACTTTTCCATTGCTAAAATTTTAGAAAAGAAAACATAATATTTAATTCAAGGTTAATTAACTAAAGGCCATTACATTAAACATGATGTCATGTTTTCAAACACGTTACCCAACACTTCTTCAAGAACAATGTCTTTGTGGCATGGTTATCTCATACAGTAACTTACCCCTAGTAAACTGCATTTGATGACCCTTCACTTTGAATGTAACAAAAAGTATGCATAATGACCTCATCACCTACAATTTTTATTAGTTAATCCATCTTTCAGTTATTGCAAAAGGGATTAGTTTGGATTGTCAATCCATTCTTTGCGTAAGTCATGATTGTTTCATGTAATCGCCATCGTCATTGAATTCTAATATCGTGACTAGGTAAAATATCCATTTATCAAAATCCAAATAAAAAATCATGACCGATTATCACTAATATTCTTCTACATGTTATGCATATTTTCATGTTTCACTTTCTTGCACATGCATAATGACATTAAAGAGCATCCTTAATCTTTTACTTTTACATGTATCTCCAAGTGCAAGACCATTTTTTTTCACATGCCTAAATAAAATTTAAGATTATCTTTAATCTTTATTTTTACATGCATCATCAAGTAAAAACACATGCAACACGTTAGTTACTAACTGAAAAACGATACCTTTAATTCCTTTAATCAAATTATGCGTTTAATTAAATGTAAAACCATGGGAACAAATTTTCTCGACCATGGCAACTTTTTTTCCTAGTTATTCTTATTGTTGCCATACCATGTATAACAATCTACTTGTTTCCTTAATACAAAAATATTCTTGTTTGTATAAATGTAATAACATTGGTTAATAATAGAAAATACAACTAAAATCTCATTGTTCTTATTCTAATGCATTATAAAAATGTACATACTTATAGATGCATGTCTTTTTTTTCATTTTTCCAAAGCACGAATAAATGCATACAAAAACCACATCTACTTATCTTGCATTAAATAAATGCATAAAATTATAAAATCATGTGTTCTTATTCATATTTCACATACTTTAAGAAAATGAATATAATTATAAAAGCAAAGAAAATGATAGAACCATGAAATTCAACATGGTGTGCATACGAGACTTGTTATAATTACAATCACATGAAATTTGGACTAAAATACACATTGTGTATTTCAGAAAAGGGCTCATGGTATAAGTGATGCTTTGGAATAAGGATCCAAGAAAGTGAAGATGAGGCATATAGCAAACAACCATCCAAGCCTAGTGGAAAAAAATTGAACTTCCTTCTTATACAAGATGTGAAATACATATCAATAACAAAATCATTTGGTAACTACTTCTTGATGGAAACCCTCCATAATACGTATGTTATTTTATGAACAATCATTGAAAATGAGTGGTTCTTGGGATATTACAGTAATAATTATTATGCCAATCATACATTATTCTAGGATATTGAGGTTTTTTATGCCCTTATTGTTATCGGGAAAACTCTTGTCCATTTAGAGCTGCTAGTCCCACTAAGACAAGTAGCTATCTTAGAAACAAACAATTTAAAGTCACTTGTGTTTTCCCTTATGAGAGATAAATGAGAGAAAGGCCGAGAGTACCAACCTCTATCTTTCGCTTCACTCCTTGCTTGTTTCCTCTCTTCCTTGATATAGCTTTCACCACTCCTTCCTCACTTGTCCTGCTTCAAAGAATACATGTAGAGTCAAAGCAACAAAATACCATCAAAGCATAGAGATCTATAACCATAAAAAATATAGGATCAAATGTATATTAACCATACAAATGCATACAAAAATACAAGATTCAAAGATATACAAGCATATGGAGTAAAACTAAAATAGCTTTATTGATAGAAGTAGTAGAAGAGAGGATTACAACCAAGCCATCTGATCCAATGCCATCCTCGCAGCATGAAAGCCCTCTTCACCTCATGAAAAGCTAGATCACCCAACAATATAATGTTTCACAGAGAAACCAACAACACTTCCTTACAAAA
Organism: Pinus taeda; assembly: GCA_000404065.3. NCBI lineage: Eukaryota > Viridiplantae > Streptophyta > Pinopsida > Pinales > Pinaceae > Pinus > Pinus taeda. The sequence goes on along the minus strand of APFE031452116.1, from coordinate 133,356 downwards.
TACAAAATTCCAGCCTCTGGATCTCTAGGATGAGGGATCCATTTATAGATATTTGTAGGTGGGTGAGTCAACTTCTAGGATTTCGATTAGTGTCATTTCACTAATATTTCTTGGTTCCACTTGGAGTTTTCATGATTTCTTACTCATCCATGGGCGAATTCAGAGAGACAAGTGTGAAATGAGTAGTTTCTAGAATATTCTCTGGGTTTCCACGTAGCAAACTGCCTCTGCCATTTGTTTTCTCTCACTCATCACACCCTATAGAAGGGATTTTCTGTATGCATCGCACCCTCTGTGTGTAATAGGTGATATGCATTGCACCCTCAGGATGGAGCAGTCTGTATGGTCCAGTTCTGAGCAGTTTTTTAGGGAGAACTTCTGGTAAATGATATAATCAGTTGACCTTGTTCCTTTAGGGTATGAAACAACACTTTTAGGGGTTTAAAATCCCTTAGTTTATGGACATATGTGATTGGGGTTGTAGTGCCCAAATATGTCTATAATAGTTGCCGCCTAAAGCATGAGGTCATAAATCTTTTGATGTCGGGTGAAATGCTTTATCATGAGGATCCGAGGTTTTTCAGACTGGAAGGTAACCTGTAATAAGATACAATACAATACATTATCTTCATAATATTTTCATGATCTATCTGAGGCAGGCATTCCCATGCTTAGCTTTATAAATTCATTTTCATGTACATAGGGTAGACAACCATTTGTGTGGCAGACTGATGATTCTGGTAGAGCCATCTTCCCTTAGCTTGGATGATTATCTGTGTAGCTATGATGTACATTTGATGTCTTTATTTTCCTGAATATATCACAACCCAGATGGATGAAGCTAGATCCGAGGTCTTCAAACTCATTCAATCTTCGCCCGAAGTACAAGTCGATCCAATGAAGTTCTTCAAGTTTTCTTCCCAATTTTCACTAGTCATTGTTGACCAGTACCTCTTTATTTTTGTCAAGCTTGAGGAGGATAACATATGCTTGTTCTATAAATTGCCCTTTGGGCAAACCTGCCGCTATGTTTTAGCGAGCCTAGCGACAGTGAAACTCGCTCTTGTCTCTAATGGACAAGTTTGTCGCTATCATTTTAACGATTTTAACAACAAAGATAACTCAGTCCTTTTCAATTTTAGAGAGTCTAAAAAGAGACAGAAAGGAAACTCCAGTAATCCTTTTTCATAGTATAATCCCTTAAGTCCAAAAAACTATAAAATAATACGAAAGGGATGACTTTTCCAATCACTTTAACGAGCCGAAAAGGTCAAGTGCTCGATCTTTTCATATAATGATCCTTAAGGTCCAAAAAGATTAAAATACAAGAGGGATGGCACTTCCAAATCACTTTAACAATCTTGACAGGCCAATTTCTCGGCAATCTTTTTATATTTTACGAGTCTAAAAAAAGCTTAAAAGAGACTCGTCTTTTAGGAACAAGTGATATTTTCAGGTAGTAACTGGTTCCAGGTAAGGTTTGGAACTTTTTGATCACGACAGTGTAAAGAAGGTGGCTAACAGAATCACTCGTCACAGTTGTTCCTCAAGAGGGTAAACAATCAAGTGGAGGCGTATGATTGGCTAAAAAGTGGAGGTGATGGTAAGAACACGACCAAGGCTCAAAAGCTGATAGTAATGCGATCACAAAGGTTATTTACCAAAAGGTGGGTTCATTTTTTAATGAGCTTAAACTCTGGGGGAACATATGCTAATTGCTACGTTTATTTTTTAATGAGCTAGAACTTCATGTAAACCTACTCGTGCCAGTCATATAGTAAGGATGTCCCTCATTAGTAGGTTCATTTTTTAGGGAGCTTGCCCCATGCGCAACTTTGCTCTGGAGCCTTTTTTATGCAAGCTAGGAATGACCAACCTACGAGGTTAAAGGGTTGAGAGCCTACAAACTAAGAAAATAAGCCTACAAAATAAGAAAATAAAGGGTCATTTTTCACTCACATGCATAAGGTTTTCATGCCCCAAGGTATAAAGAACAATAGAGTTTCCAGGTTACCATATGGAATTCCTTGCATTAAAGCAAGGTTGTTCCATTGCATTTGCAGACAAAACACTTCCTTGGCTTTCTCCATCGAAATAAACAAAGGTTAATGGTGGGAGCTTCCACTCACATAATGCTTGACGAGGGAATCATTTTCCAGTCTAAACCCATTTTCCTAAATGGATGGGTGTGTTAGACTAGTCATATATCCTACACGGAACCCTACCTTATATCTGGGGTTTTCCTGACAAAGCAGACCAGGGTGCATGCCCCCTAGGTTTAGTCACAGTCACCAAATCACTCCCCCTCATCAGGTGGATGGACTGGAGGTTGATGAGACATTCCTTGTGCAAAAGGACCAGTTAGTGATGGCACTTGACTAGTAGTTGTGCTTGAACTGGGGAATGAAAGCTCGTCTACGAGCTGGACCACTCTGCCTTCATGCGGGAAACACATCACTCGAAAGAGTGAGAAAACAATAGCTCCCATGTTATAAATGTAGTCACGTCCAAGGAGTAGATTGTAATCTAATGGCACGTGGACTACCATCATGTTTAGATAAATGATTTTCCTTCTCAAATTTATAGGCAAATTTGGAAGGATCCCTAATGGTCGACTGGTTCCTTTGTTGAAGCCTGACATATTTTGAATCCCAGGCAGAAGCAATGGTGAACCAAGTGCTTTCCAAGTAGTTAAGGAAAGGATACTCACGGAAGCCCCTTCATCTATGATAGTGCCAGCCATGACCATTCTGTAAGCTTGTACTACGATTTGCAATGGTACATTAGATGGTAGGCGGGGTCTTCCTAGTAGATTCCAATTGAAGGAAATGAATAGATTGTTTGGAGGAGGGACCAAATAAATGGTTGGATGAATATATGATGAACTTCCTTCCTACAGTAAAGGAATGGCTAGATTGCCCCCATGTTCATCAGATTTTGTGTTAACAAAAAGAATTTGAATAATGTCGTTCTCATTCTCTTTGGCGACTGTATCATCCGAAGATGGACCTTCTGAAGACAAGACTGGGTCGACTGCCATCTAAACCTATTAACTTTGGTCTGGTGTGGACTCAAAGGGTCTATCTTCAATGATAGATGTTTCAACTGACAATGACGGTGTGTCAGTCAGATTTTCAACTAGCGATGGACTTGGCAAGAGTTTCTTGTATCCAGGATAAAGTTGTTGCGGTGAAGTAGGATAGTTCTAAAACACTCTTTTAGCTTCATCCAGGAAGGGACAACGGTGGAGGGCATGATCCCCTTCATATAGTCTACAAGGAAATCTAGATTTTCCTTTTTGTCCTTTAACTTCGTTTTCACTAGTTGACAGTGTACTCTCAACATGATCCTCAGAGGTAGAAGACATCAGATTGTGCAAATGGGGAGACCAGTCCCTTAGATCCATGGGATATAAGGAAAATCTTGATGATAGTGGTCTCACTTGCAAATGACACATGAAGATTTACGTTTGGATGGTGCAGTGTGTGGATTTTTGCCAGACAATGCATGGTTGCCCCATTTTGTTGTTGGCTTCTTCCTTTTCTTCTCCTTCCCTTTCTTCTTCTTCTCAATTACTTGGTTTTTAGTGTTACTAGCTTCACCAAGCGAAGAGAAAGAAGGATAGGGAGAAACAAACAAATTAGAAGGTGGGGGAGCAACTCTACTATCATTTGGTTACTGATTTGATTGCTTAGGAATTACGGTGTTTTGAACGACAGAGGTTGAGAAAAGCCATATTGGCAAGCCAATTGTGAGTCCTAGAAGGGACAATGTAGCCATGTGTGGAGCACCAACATCTCCCCAAGAAGAGAAAGGAGTAGGATTCCCCCCAAGGGGAAATACTTGATTGGTGGACTCCATTTTCTCAACCTAAGACCAACGAGGGAACAATGATGTTATTCCAATTAAAATAAATTTTATGATGCTTTGACACAACTTGTTTTTTCAATTTTTAAGATTCGAGAAAAAGCTAAATATGACTCTAGTCACCTTCAATTTTTAATCAGCCTAAAGTGACAAGTGCTCAGTTGGACCTTTTCTTTTAAGGAGTCTGAAAAGGAACGAAAGTGACTACTCTAGAAATCTAGACAGAGGGATTACCAAACCAATCACAAAACTGCAGAGTACTTTTTACGTACAACAATCAATCTTCCCGAATGATGTGTTCAGTGCATTGCGATTGATAGGGCGGCAGACACGGCTTCCTAAGGATAAGGGATATAGCCTATTGTGGTCTCCCAATATATACGTGATGGTACATGGGAGCACAAGTCCATGCTGGCACTTGTCATATAAAAGAGGAGGAATCACCCAACTTGCGATGAAAATGATAGTCACCAGGCTTTACGACATTGGAATATGTCTCTAGCCTAGTCTTCTAGATGTTGTGCGTTAGGTTCCAAAGCGTTTTTATGTTCATTGAGGTTTATTTTACAGTTGATCTTTCTTAAGAAGTTTTCCTTTAAGGTTCACCACGTGATGTAGATATACAATTCAAAAATATGCAATCTAAGATGATAAACAATTGTTTACTTTCTTTTAGCAATGAAAATCCTAGCTACTAAGGAAAGAGAAGTAAAATTCTTTCAACATAGAGTAGAGAGTGCACACGAAGATGCACTTTCCCAAATCAATTTCCACATGCAGTCTAAATGCAAATGCACATGCATGTATTTTTTTTTTCAATTTCCTTAATTTATGAATGAAAAAAGAAAACTAAGTACAGATCTGAACTATCTTTCTTCAAAGTGACACTTTAGCAATTTCTCTTCAAAAACGAAAGGAACATTTAGATGACACTTTCAATTTTGACTTGAAAACTTCTTTCGACACTTCAAAGAATTGATGATTCAAATCAAATAAAATGGAAAAAGTGTAATCGACTATCTAAAAGAGGAAGACTTTACGACACTCTTTTCTTTGACTGAAAACGACACTTGCGACACTTTCAAATCAAAAGATGACAGTTCAATTAAGCTACTATTTGCAAAGGAGGAGTTTAAATGATAAAAAATACATAAAAGACATTCACAATTCCTTATCAATGGAGGTTGAATAATGCAAAGGAAGAGAGTTTCAATAGTGATATACTAATCATAGACAACAAAACTATTGAATAAAGCTGAAAACAATGAATAAAAAACCAATATCTAGAGGCAGAAACAGTCTCACTCAATCATCGCACCTGTAACACAGGAAAACAGCGATGCATCTCACCTGCAGCACATAGGAGGTGTGATGCATCCAGGTTGCCAATGAGAGACAGTGCGATGGTCCACGGACGAGACTGAGATTTGTTTTACTCACAATTTGCAACTAAGTTTAGGGATTTATGTTGAGGTAATTATAGACAGTAAACACAAAGTATAGGGGCTGATATAATGAGGTTATTTGAGCTACCACCGGGGCACTTAGGATGTTTGCAAGTCAGTTGTTCGGTTCATAAACAAACCCGGAGATTGATTGAAGCAACATTGATCTACTTTGCACTTTGATAGCAAATGCAGTTCAAAGGCTAGCTAGCTTAAATTCAAGCTCCATCTATAGTTTATAAAGCAAACAAATAGAAACAAACAAACAAACTATTCGTTCCCCAGCGGAGTCGCCATTTTGTTATCAGGAAAACTAGTGTCCATTCAAAGCTGCTAATCCCACTAAGACGGGTAGCTATCTTAGAAACAAGCAATTTAAATTCACTTGTTTCCTTTATGAGAGATAGATGAGAGAGAAGCAGAGAGTACCAACATCTGTCTTTCGCTTGGGTCCTTGCTTGTTTCCTCTCTCCCTTGATAGACCTTTTGCCACTCCTTCCTCACTTGTCCCGCTTCAAAGAACACCTGTAGAGTCAAAGTAGCAAAATACCATCAAAGCATAGAGATCTATAACCATAAACAATATAGGATCAGATGTATATTAACCATACAAACGCATAGACAAATACAAGATTCAGAGATATACAAGCATATGGAGGAAAACTCAAATAGCTTTATTGATAGAAGTAGTAGAAGAGAGGATTACAACGAAGTTGTCTGATCTAGCGCCATCCTCCCAGCATGAAATCCCTCTTCACCTCATGAAAGGCTAGATCACCCAACAATATAATGTTTCATAGAGAAACCAACTGCACTTCCTTATAAAATACAAAATTCCAGCCTTTGGATCTCTAGGATGAGGGATCCATTTATAAATATTTGCAGGTGGGTGAGTTAGCTTCTGGGATTCTGATTAGTGTCATTTCACTGATATTTTTTGGTTCCACTTGGAGATTTCATGATCTCTTACTCATCCCTGGGTGAATTCACAGAGGCAAGTGCCAAATGAGCAGTTTCTAGAAGATTCTATGGGTTTCCACCTAGCAAACTACCTCTGCCATTTGTCTTCTCTCACTCATCACACCCTACATAAGGGATTTTCTGTATGCATCACACCCTCTATGTGTAACAGGTGAGATGCATCGCACCCTCATCATGGAGTAGTCTGTATGGTCTAGTTTTGGCAAGTTCTGAGCAATTTTTCGAGAATAACTTCTGGGAAATGATGTAATCAGCTGATCTTGTTCCTTTAGGGCATGAAACAACACTTTTAGGGGTTTAGAAGCCCTTGTTTTATGGACATATGTGATTGGGGTTGCAATGCCCAAATATGTCTATAACACTTATTCCTGGTGATATCGTGACTTTTCCACAATGCAAGGGATTTGGCCTTGTTGTTTGTAGTTGTGCCTAAACCCCATGAATATCTAATCCCTTCACATTCATTGGGGAAATATATCACCCCTCCCACTCTTGCCATCCCTCGTATATCAACTCCATATTAAGAATGTAATAAATTACACATATCTCTTCAATAAAAAGTGGAAAAATAAGAATTCTTTCTATTTAAATTAGTTTTATTTATTTTTATATAAACTGAAAATAAAACTATGATATCTAATATGAACATTGAAATACTTTAAGTATGACTACCAGTAAAATAATTTTTTTTTATTGATATATTTTTGAGCCAAGAGGCTCATTCTACAATCTAGTATGAGGGAGATGTGTGATTGGTTCCATGATAAACATCAAGTTGAATCATGCCCCTTTTAAAATAATAATAAAATATTCTTTAAACAAGAAAAAAAGTCAGTTATAATAAAAAACATAAATATACATGTTTATCTCGTTTTAATTTAAAGTATTATAAAACATTAGTGGTCATACTCTCACTACATATATTGAGGAGAAGTAGTAAAAATATTCACTCTATCTCTTGATTATAAACAAAATATTTTGATGTTCATATGAAACAACATAATCTTATATCAACTTTATAGAGAAACACTGTTTAAAAGTTAAAAATGTCTAAATCATAAAAAATAATTTTTTCAATTGTTTATATATTGTATATATAATTTTTTTAAGCATATATAATATATACATAGTTGGAATTTAAAAATTTTACCTAAAATATCTTATTTATGGACTATTATTCACAATATTTTTTTTACATGTTATTAATTTATTTTTATATATACTTCAATAGTATTTAACCCTCAATATTAAAATATTTTATTTATAAGTCACATGGGCCACACTTCCACCATGCTTGTGTTGGCATGAGGGTCTTAGAACGATAAAAAAGGGGCAACAAAAGCTGGAGCTAGTGGGTATGTCCCTAAAAAACATCCTAGGCTAGACCAATCATTTTCTATGAGGCCTATTTTAAAAAAATGAAGCATGTCATAAGTCGCATGGAGAGCACGAGAGAGAGAGATGGTTTTGCATGGTTGTTCCCTCTTTTTTAGGTCCCTATACT
>APFE031452116.1:107177-123654 GCA_000404065.3 Pinus taeda | reverse complement strand
CAATTCCTTATTTCAACAATTGGTATCAGAGCCGCCTTCCTTCAGGAACATTCTAATCATTGGAAGGTAGATATATATGGAATTATGTCTAGGTAAGAGATTCATGAAGCTTACTAAAGTAGAATACCATTATTTGATGGGACAAACTATTCCTTTTGGAAAGTTGGAATGGAAGTGTATCTTATATCCCTGGGAATAGATGTTTGGAATTCAGTGCAAGTGGAATACAATGTCCCTAATATTCCTCTCACTAATGCATATGGTAAAAAAATATATGGAAACGATGTTAAAGCCAGTAATGTCACTATATTTGGTATTAATAAATTAGAACTTGTAAAATTTATGCACTGTAAGTCTGCTAAGGATGTATGAGTAAAGCTTAATCAGAGTCATGAAGGAGATGAAAAACTCAAGCAGGAGAAACTTTAGACTTTCAGAATGACGTTTGAGAGCTTGAGAATGAGTGAAAATGAAAACATATCAGAATAATTTCTCAGAGTTGATGAAGTAAATAATATGATTAGAGGACTTGGTGAGGATGTCAAGGAGGAGATGATTGTTTAGAAAATATTGAGATCTATGCCCACGAGATTTAATGCCAAAGTCTCATCTATTGAATAAATGGATAATTTAAAGGACCTCAAGATGGACGAACTACATAGTACTCTCACGGCCTATGAGATGAGAGTAGGAATAGAAATGACTAAACCAAAGGAAGCATCATTGAACGTATCCAAAATGGCCGAGCAGAAATATCTTCAAGATTGATCCAGTTGTGAATCTGATCAGGAGTTGGCTCATCTAGCCACAAAAATGAAGTGTGGGTTAGGAAAATATAAAAGGGAAGTTACCCTTTAAGTGTTTTGACTGTCAAAGAGTTGGACATTTCTCATCCAAATTCCCTTATAAGGAAAAGACTAGAAAAGAAGAGGATTAGAAATTTGGAAACAAGCCTCAAAAACATCAAAAAGAAAAGGCCCTATAAGAAGATGGGGTTCTACTCCAAAGAGGATAACCCAAAACTAGAGTCAGCAAGTGAAAACTCGTCAGAGAAAGACTTAGAGAAGTATCTATTTATGACTTTCGAAACATACTCCAAGAAACAAGGTATTATGGACTCTAAAGAGGAAGAAGAAGAATGAATAGTGGACCTTGAAGGGGAACTCATCAGTGCCCTTGATGAGCTAAAGAAAGCAGGAAAGAAGAATAAGCAATTGAAGGAACAAATACAAGAGTTGCTCAAGTTTAAAATGGAAACAATCTCATAGACATGCAAATATGATATTATGTCTTTGAAAGTTAAACTGGAAGATGCTAAATGAAAGGAAGAGGTTCTTCAACATTTGATCCAAGAATGAGAAAATAATTATGAGAGTCTTGAAGTAGAGGTTGTTTCTCTAAGAACTAATATTGAGGGAATAAATACTAGGTTAAGTGAAAATTTTTCATAAGGAACAAGGAAACCAGATCAGATTCTAAATATCCAAAGGCCCTCAGGAATCAAAATTGGCTCAGGATACTATAGAGTCTCCAAAATTTATTCAAAATATCGTCCACTTTCACCTTTATCGCCACCATTCCACTCACATGTCGCAACTCCATGACCATATAACCTTTCATTAGCCTCCATTTTCATAATTATATGGATTCCATTTGTGTTTTCCAAAAGCTAATGATTACTAGTATTTTAAGTGAATTTATGGTTAAAACTTAGAAAAATGACATATACTCGCTAATACTTAAAAGTGGCTTGAGTTTCATGACATGTGTAGCTCATTTGGAAGCTTCCAAGGGACCCTTATGTGGCCTCCAATGCTCTAATTCGAATTCCCTTCAAGATATGGACGGAGATTTGGATAAAGGTCAAAGAGGATATATGTCTCGTCATTACCTATTTGAGTTGTAACTCTATGAGATTGTGTGTCTCATCATTACCTATTTTAGTTGTAACTCTATGATATTTTCTAGGGATCTAGGGAGAGAATAGTGAACCTCCATTAATGACGTAGCATCTTATGTTTTTGTATAAATAGGAGAGCCTCCTCCTTTCAAAGACATACGTAAAGTTGGAGATACTCAGGTGGAAAGTTAAGATTACTCATGTTTTGAATGGAATTTAGATTTAGCACCATGCTCATGAGTGATGTTCACCTTGATTGGTAATCCTTGCACTAGGAGCCTCTCAACTTGCCATCTCTCATGCTTTTGGATTGGCCACCTATAATGGGTGAGATTTATTATTTTTCATAGATTAAGAATTATTGCTTTCATATATTAAGATTTATTGCTTTCATAACTTTTCATGTGTGAGAGGTTAAGGATGATTGTGTCTACTTTCATTTATTTTCATGTGGTTTGATTATTCAATTCACAGCATCATGATTTGACAATGCACACGTGATCCCTTAGAGTAGATCTCATTTCATGCAATTTCATTTTTAAGAGAGTGGTGTGCTTTTCAATTCTTACAAGTGTGGTAGATTAAGATTTCAATTCCACAAATTGTACTATAATTTCTTTTGAATTGATTGTTGAATTAGAATATGTGAATTTGGTTTGTTGTTATTTGGTTTTGTAGTTAGATTGATCTAAATTAGAAGCTAATTTCTAGCATATACAGTGCACACATGCTTCACAAGTTTTAGGAAACCCCCGGGTTGACAATTAAATGATAGGTAATTAATTTTCCTCAAAAAATACTCATAGACACGGGAATCCTCTATAGAGACATACTTGTTGGTGTCTTTAAATATTGTTGGCCAATAATAGCCCATTTGGAGTACTTTGTGTCCAGTACTACGATCAACGAAATGCCCACTATAGGGTTCGTCATGAAAAGCCTTGAGAATTTCTTAAATCTCATCCTCTCTCATGTATCTGTAAATTTAAAATTTATACGATTTGTGGAAGAGATATCCATCTATCTAGGAAAATTGTGCACTACGTTGAACAATCAATTTCCTACCCCGAGGTCACAAATGCATTGGCAGCTTCTCTGTTTCCAACTAGTTAGCCAGATCAATGTACCAAGGTGTATTGAGTGTTATGGAAAACATGTGTTCATCAAGTAATTGGTTGTCCAGTGGTGACAAACCAATTATTTTAGGTACTCTAGACAATAAATATGCAACAAGGTTTTCTTTCCTTGAATGAACTTTTATAGTAATATCAAATTCCTGTAACAACAACAACCATTGAGTTATTTGACCATTAGTGATAGGTTTGTTAGCTAAATATCTAATAGCATAATGATCAGTGTATTGAAAAACTCGATATCCTGTTATGTAATAAGGAAATTTATTAATATAATATACAACAGCTAAAAATCCTTTCTCTATCATTGTATAATCTAATTCAGTTGTTGTAACATTTTCGTTGATATAATAGATGGCATTAGGCTTCTTGACTTTTTCCTACCCGAGGACAGCTCCTATAACTATGTTCGATGCATATAATGAAATATGGAAGGGAAAATTCCAATTTGGTCATCCTAATATAGGGGCTATTGAAACCATCTTTTTAAGATCTACAAAAGTGACATCACATTTGTCAATCCATTCAAACTAAACGTTTCCTGTTAAAACATAAAATGGTGCAATTATTTTTTTTAAATGTGTTATAACTCTACGAAAATATCCAGCGTAGCCAAGGAAAATACGTACCTTGGTTGGTGTACAAGGTGTAGGTAACATAATAATTACATAAATCTTTGTTGGATCTACTTGAATACATGTAGGATAAATGTAATGTCCTAAAACTACACCTTCAGTCACCATCATATGGCATTTTTCATTGTTAAGCCATAATCTAGTAGCAATGCATCGTTCAAGCACTTTTTCCAAATTCTTGAAGGCCTGATCAAATTCATCACCATATGGGGTAAATCTATCCATATACAACTCAAGTACTTCATTAATGAAATTGGAAAAAATACTCAAGATCACCCTCTGAAAAGTGGTTGGAGCATTACACAACCCAAATGGTAAAAATTTATATGAAAATGTTCCCCATGGGCAGGTAAATGTGATCTTGTCTTGATCTAAGGGAGTGATCTGGATTTGGTTATAACCACTCAAACCATCAAGGAAGGAAAGTAATTTCTTCCCAACGAGAGTGTTAAGGACCCAGTCTACAAAAGGAAGGGTGAAATGATCTTTTTGGGTAGCCTTGTCCATTTCTCTATTGTCTACATAAATTCTCCACTTCCCATTTTTGTTAGGGCTGACAACTAATGGGGAAACCTGGTAGTTGTCTGAAATGGGATATATAAAATTGACATCTAGGAGTTTTTGTCATTCTTGTTTTACTATATCCCTGAGATGCAGATTTAATATTATCTAGGGCTACCGAAAAGTACCAGAATATTTATCTATATAAATATGATGAGTACATATTTGTGAAGAATCTGGATTATCTTTCTTGTTGCTGATCATCGAGATTGGCATTAATATTGAAGGTTTTACCAGGTTCAATTTCAATTGGAATGCTATTAGGGACATCAATGATAGGTATATGATATTTATTTGGAATTTCTAATAGATCCTCGTGGGCTTCATTATCAAGTATAGGTTTCAGCATTTGACACGTTGGATTCCCCACAGTACAAGCTTTTTTAATGGAGCCATTAACTACATCATCTTTAGTCTAATTCTTAGAATCAAGGGCTTCATCTGAGGTAAGAGAAGGGTGCAGAAATTCCTCCTAGTATCTGTGTGGGCATGGCTGATAATTTTCAATAAGCAGGCTGAATTTAATAGGAATATATAAGATAAGGCTTTTGATGGTGTTTCCTTTGGTAATTGTCATACTACATGTTTGACATCCTATATATGATTCTGTTGTCTCCAACCATTTCCTTCCTAATATAAGAGGGTGCCCATCCAGTCTATTCCTTGCACTAATAGCCAAAACATCTATCGAGTATTCTTAGGAGTCCATAGGGACGATAATGTCTTCCAGAGTACCTTCTAGCTTGACTACTAATCTGTCGGCTAACACTAATAAGGAAGAACTTGGTTTCAAAGTTGTGATACTGATAATACCACAGGTTTCATGAGTTAAAATATTTATAGTTTCTCCTAAGTCACCAAGGTATTTGGGAAGTTGCAACCCTAAATTTCGACAGTTATTACTAGAGTTCTAGGGGCATCATACTTGACAGGTATCATTTTTCCTAATATGAGGTCGGATCATGTCCCTACAATGTGGATTATTGGTGGATATTTAGGTTTCCTCCTAGGCTTTTTACGACACAAATATTTAATCATTTTAGCATAAACTGGAATGTCTCGTATGGCTTGAAGGAGCGAAATTTTTATACATAAATTCGTTAATTCCCTACAAGATCACAATTAGAATGAATGGTTTGTTTAATTATTATGAGTCTTTCAGGGAACGGTGGAGTAGCAACTGTAATTTTATCAGAACGTTTTTTCTTGGTTGCTACCTCTGCCAGTTTTGTTTTAGAAATGATTATAGTTGGAGGAGTATGCTCTGCTACAGGTTTCTCCCCAATATGAGTTTCATTATATTCCTGTTATTTACTAGCTTTATCACATTTGAGGAAGATAACTTATCTAGATATCATCTATAATTCATTACATTCAGAAAGGTTTATTTCATAATTCCAACATTCAACAATTTGTAAATATTGAATAGGTCTATTATTCAAATTGAGATTCGGCTAAGTGGGAAATTGTGTGCATATCAGAGGTTTGAGGTTTGACGGTAATTTAAATGGGGCTTGTGTTGGCTTAGTGGGTCCTGGCCCAAGTTTAGAGTTAGTTTTTCCAAACAAATCCCTACACTACCTACCCTTTCAGCATCAATCCACAGAGTGTGGACTAAAGTCTCACCCGAGGTAGTATGGGGGGACGTTGGAACCAAGTTTCCATGCCTAGATATTAGTCTAATGTCTTTTTATGCATTAAATTTGTCTTCCTACAGATCGAGAATCCTTTAGGGCTTATTGATATAACTACCCTTAATCAGCTTCTATAGCTTTGCGATCTTTCACAACAGTCTTTCGCGGACCCTAAACAGGTGAATCAACCACTTACGTGCCTCTGTGATTACTCTTAATCATATATTTACCTAGATCTATTTAAGTGTTAGATAACTTTAACATGCAACAATATTTTCTTTGCGTAATCAGTTACGATTACTTGCATTCATATGATAATATAAACCATGTAAAGTCGCACATCAATACAGTATTAATTCATAAACCCATCATTCATCATAACATAATACTGCATTCATTCATAACATAAATAAATAGACAAACACAGGAATTTCTAGAATAATCTCTTTATTAATACTTCAGTTTTGCTTACAAACTCAAGACTTCCCTATGCACTCAGCTGCAGGGGTTTGTGCACTCAGTTGCGAACTCTACCCTAGGCCTCTGCACACACAATTATAGAGCCTCTCTTCTAATATAAGACTTATTCGTTCTTTTCTCTAGTGACCCATTACATTCATCTTCATCTTCAATCGTTATGCCTTAGAATCTCTAAGGCTCTCCTACTTATACAATCCCATGGTCCACAGACCATGGGTAGATCTTTAAAAGCTTACTCAAATTACATAAAATAAGGGTAAAACCCTTTATGGCACTTTACTATCTATGTGCTCCATGACCACAACTTGTGGAGACATTGCATTCTATACAACAAAATGTAGGCTTTTTACACCAAAACTTGGGCTTTTGCCGCAAAATTGACCCTAGGGGACCCTCTCCCAACAGCCCCCCAACACAAAGATCATGACTCACCCTCGAGTCACTCTCATGGAACATAGATCTTACTGTGAAGACCTCCCAACTCTACTTGTGCCGCTGCTACCCCAGTCATGCTTTGCATGGTTGCCTATTTGATCTGCTCCACTAGCTGCTATGTTGTTGGTCCCGTACTATCTTCCTTGATTTTCGGTTGCATTCTCTGTAGGTTTGCTAACTTCTCCTCAATGTTGGTATAGATAACATAGGCCTCATCCAACCAAGGCCCCAATCTAGCCTTGAGGACCGCCTCTTTCCTCTGTGATGCTTCCATCTGTTTAAACAATTGTTTTTCCTCATGCAACTTAGCCAATCATTGTGCTATAGTGATGGTGCATGCCATCGCTCTCACTTCATCATAACAATGTTGCTCCCAACTATACTTGTGCCACTACTACCCCAGTCATGCTTTGCATGGTTGCCTGTTTGATCTGCTCCACTAGCTGCTATGTTGCTGGTCCCGTACTATCTTCCTTTATTTTCTGTTGCGCTCTCTGTAGGCTTGCCAACTTCTCCTCAATGTTGGTATAGATAACATAGGCCTCATCTAACCAAGGCCCCAATCTAGCCTTGAGGACCGCCTCTTTCCTCTGTGATGCTTCCATCTGTTCAAGTAATTGTTTTTCCTCATGCAACTTGGCCAATGATTGTTCTATAGTGATGGTGCATGCCATCGCTCTTGCTTCATCATAACAATGCTGCAATTCACGAGCCTCTGTGTTTAACCTGTACAGGTTAGGATCTTCCTGTAGAGCCATGACTACCTCCATGGATTGCTTGAAGAGTGCAATGCAATCCACCACCACGACATCCATTGTTGTGATTCCATCCTTCACAGTGGCTTCGCGTTGTTCTCTGATCTCTGGCGGAGTTGAAGGTTGTGACTTAAACTCCAACTCTGTGATTTCAAGTTCAATTCAAACTGAACCTTGACCACTTCGATCTTCGTGTCGCACACACCTGCAGCCAACTTCCTAATCTTTGTGTCCAACGACGCTTCCTCTGGGATATACAGCTCAGGTACTATTCAACATGCCTCGTCTACCACGGTTGCAAGTTGGTCGTTCTGCGCTTGAACTTTCTTTTCGGCCTCCAGTGCTACTAAATTTTCCATGAACATGTGTTCATTTTTGACTTTTTACTCATTAATCAGGCTCAGTTTGCATTGCTCCCGGGCCTTAAATTTTGCTATCACACCTACTTGCAGTGTGTGAAGAAACTCACTAGGGAGAGCCTCAAGGTTGAGGCCAATATTCTTCAAAGTGTTGATAATAGACTTGTCAGCATCTGCCTCCATGCTCAAAGCTCCATCATGCAAAGTGACTACCTGGGGATCTAATGACCGAACCATCTTTGTTGCTTAAGTTGTCCCCGATGCCAAACTGGTTGATGCTACACTGCTCTGTTCTACACCCACCTGGATTCTAGTTGTCTCTATCTGCAGCTTGTGCAGACCCATATGGATGATGATCAGTGCCTGCTTTTCCTACTTCTCAAACTATTGTAGTAGTTCTGTGTTAGTATCCCACACCTTATCTCTAATTTCATCTAAGTCACCATCCATCAAAGTAATTAGATCTAGTGACAAGTTCATGGATTTCGTCTTCTTTCATTGTCCTTCCCTTTCCTGCTCCTAGTACCACTTTACTCAAAATGGAGTGCTCTCCTACTGATCACCACTTCCCTACTCTGACTATTCTTCCTCCTTCATTCAGTGTGAAGGAGACTTCTCATTTCTTTTGGAGTTGTGCTCTTCCTACTCTGCCTGTTCCTTCACAGTGCACTCTACTTCTATGAGGGCCTTATCCTCAACTTCTTTCTTCCTCTTCTCAGCTAACTACTGAACCTTATGTCTAGCCACTTCCTTTTTCTTCTTCTCCACAGACTTTCTAGTCCTGGAAGCCACATCATATCCTAAATCCACTATGTTGGCTAGTGCTTGATGACCTCTACAATAGCGTCATCTGTAGCAAGGTAGGGCAGGTCTAACCACTTTTTCTTTGGATCCTTCCATGCTTGAATATGCACATGATGGAAGTCCACTTTGAACTCTGTGTACCGTGAAAGTTGTTCAAACACGGTTGGTGACAACCGCAGCTTCTAGTTGATGGCCATGTGAATTCTCACCTCCATTAGAACCCAAAATACTTTTCTCTCTAGTACTTGCGCAACATATTTTGTGGCCTAGAGAGATGTAAATTTTGTGGCTTTCGGTAAATCCTTCTCCACTAGAGGAAATTGGCTGTCTTCTAGAAAATCCCATGCAACGAGCACAATCAAGAGTAACAACCATGAATAGTGGAATGTATTATTGTCATACTATGCCTCTTTGTAGTTTTCGAGGAACTCACTGCATCTTGTGCCTCTCTGCAATTCACGAGGAACTTAGTGCACAAGTAGCATGCCCAATTGAACTGTATGCCCTCCGTGCACTATTCTACCAACGAAACCACTTGTGCTAGCACCTTGTCTGAGTGGCACTTCCTCATAACCTTTATAGCCAAAATATGCATGGAAACCTTCACTGCAGGGTGAGTAATGGAGGTGATCGAGTACCTGTGTGGCTTTTTCACCAGTTTAAATTTATCCTTCATCTTCTTAGCGAGGTTGCACTCACTCATATTTCCTCCAAATTCCTTGCCCGGATTCTATCCTGAATGGGGCAATAGTGTGATCCAATGGCTCAACATATCAGTGATGGGGATCAACATGTTTAACCATAGGCACCTGTCATTCACCATGCATAGTAGCTGCTTAATGACGATTAGGTTTATATTTGAGTGATGGTAGTGCGAAACCCACAATAGGTTCAATAACCCTATGTTGTTGACTCCACGAATACATTCCACAGGCTCTAACGCGGTGACACCAGATTCTTTGTAGAAGACCCTTTGTGTGAAGGTGTCGGTATCTAGGTGGGGGAACTGCTTGTGGTCCACCAAATCCTAATCTTCTAGCTTCAAATGTAGGATCCATGCTAAGAGAAGACCTTCAAAGGTGATGTTATCGAGAAACATGGGTGTGTTGAGGAGGAACTGTCCTGCATCTGGGTCCTTCGGGACCTTGAATTTTCCCTTGTGCAGATGGATATACTCTAGTAGCTTAGAAATAGGGTCCACCCCCTCAATATCAATATCTTCTGTGCCCTCCTCAGCCTCCAAATCTACCACCTTCCCCTTCTCCTTCGCACTTAAATTTTCTTTCCTCTGGGCCTAGGTAACTACATGTTTCCTCAATGACTCGCGCATTGGCACTGACTTATTTTGCGTGTCTTTCTTAGGCATTGGGACCTCCTTTACCAGCGTAGGCTTCGGCCTAGGTGACCTTGATGCCATAGGCACTGTAGCTAGAACATCCATACTCATCACTTTTGGAGCAACTCTCTAAGAGGTGATAGCTACCCCAATACTAGCACTCTCTGCTAGTGCGACATTACGTTGTGGATAAACTACTATGTATCTGCAGGTAACTTCTAAAATACGGAATTAGTGACCAAATCCACGTAAAACTGAGGATTCATACACACCCGACAACTCAACACAAAAATTCTCAGAATCCAAAGTTCTTTTTCCTAGATGGCCACATGTAATTTATAGGTAATTCAAATTCAAATTCGACCATTCCCCCCAAAATCTATCCATAAATACTAGATTGGCAACAGATTTCCAAATATTTCACTCTTCAATATAGCCTTAAATGCCACCCCCACTCCTCTTAACCGTATCTTCACTATCAAATCATGAATGATGATGATAATGGTCACTTTCTAGTTGTGTTGTGTGGTCTCTCCTTCTATAGCATAGATCCCTTTGTGTTTCTTCTGGTACTATGACACCGTCCTGTTTCACACAACTCTACACATCGAGAAGTGTATTTTATAGTCCTGTGCCTCCTTGCAACTACCTGGAGCGCTAAGAATATGCTACTATCATGTAGTCATTTCACTGGATCCCCAGTGTATGGCTTTAATTGGCTTCCATTTACATTTCCTGGAAATGGATCTCCATTCAATTTCACAAGCTAAAGTGCTCCACCATCGGTAATCTCTTTGATAACATATGGCATCAACCAATGCATCTGAAATTTTCCTGGAAACTTATCAAACTTACTGTCATATAATAAAGCTAATTCATTTACCTTGAAGGTGTGTAGTTTGATGTGTTGATCGTGCCATGCCTTTTCGCGTTCCTTCTAAACCTACTGATGGAATCTAGCCAAAAATCTATCTTCCTCGAGCTCTATTATCTGTGCGAGCTTCTCTTCTAAGGCTCCGTGGTCCTCCATTCCTGTGAAAGTTGTTATGCATAGACTAGGCACAATGTACTCCATAGGCATCATAGCCTCTATGCCATAGACTGGCCTAAAAGGTGTTTGACTAGTAAGCTTCTTACAAGTAGTTCTATAAGCCCATAATACTACTAGTATGCACACGTCCAAATCATTCCTCTATGCATTGCAAACCTTTGTCAGTGCACCCTCCAATATTTTATTAAACACATCAGCCTTTCCATTGTCCTAAGGATGATATGGCATACTCTTCTGATGATAAACTTGGAATTCTTTTGTCAGTGCACTAATCATTTCATTGAGGAAATGCGTATTGTGATCACTCATCAAAATATTTGGGAAGCTGACCCTGGTCAACACATATTCAAATCAAAACTTCGGTGTTGTTTCCCCTATGCAGTCCTTCACAAGTTGTTCCTCTGCCCATCATGTCAGATGCTCAGTCGCGGTGATGATGTACAATGCACTTGTCTTCTTTCCTTTGGGTTGAATCGGTCCTACAAAATCAATTGCCCATTTTTCAAATGGCTGTAATGATACCTATGGATTCAAAGGCAACTCATCCCTTTGTGATGGCCTGCTGGTTATTTGACATGCATCACATGCCCTACAATATGTTTTGGAATCCTTATGCAATGTTGGCCAGCATAACCCAACGCGTAAAATCTTTCACATTATTGATTTTCCTACATAATGGCCTTCCGCATCCCCTCCATGAGCTTTAGCTAGGATATTGTTTAATTCAAAATCAGGCACATAGCGTCACAGTATCTCGTCCAAGCCCATCTTATACAAATTTCCTGCTATAATAGAAAAGTATGCTGCATGCACCACCAATTCCTTCTTCTATTGACTAGTGTATCATTCTGGATTCATTCTTGTAGTCAGGGAGTGGATAATGTCTACAAAGTGATTTTTAGCTATGTGCATAACAAAGAGCGGTGCGTCAAGAAGCCCTCCTTCTAAATTAGTAGGCTCCTCTCCTGTTTCAATGCGTGATAGATGATCTGGCCCTACATTCAATTGCCCTGGCTTCACATTTACTTCAAAATCATACTCCTAAAACAACAGCAGCCATCTATATATTCCCCCCCCCCCCCCAACATAGGCTTGTTAACTAGGTACTTTAATGCAGAATGGTATATATACATATTAAAGTGTCCACCTAGCAGGTAATGTCTAAACTTCTAGAGTGCGTACACCATAGCCAACCCTTCGTGCTCTGTTGTTGAATAATTGTTTTCAACCTTAGACAACTGCCTACTTGAAAATGGTATAGGGTGACCCAATTCTCCTTCTCTGGCCTATGTCAGCACTACTCCCAATGCAATACATGAAACATCCACATGACATGAAATTCCTTCTTCCAATTTGGGAAGACTAGGATCGGTGTGGTGACCATTTTCTCCTTCAATACATCCTGACTCTATTGACATTCTTCATCCCAACATAATGTAGCATCCTTATTTAATAGCTTTTCTATCAGCACAGTAATCTGGGCGTAACTCTTGATGAACTTCTGATAGCACCTAGTATGACCCAGCGTTGTGCGCAACTGTTTAACACTTCTTGGTGCCTCCAAATTAATTATAACTACGATCTTAGTAGGG
The DNA here is from genome assembly GCA_000404065.3 of Pinus taeda. NCBI lineage: Eukaryota > Viridiplantae > Streptophyta > Pinopsida > Pinales > Pinaceae > Pinus > Pinus taeda. The sequence continues at coordinate 110,979 of APFE031452116.1, read as the reverse complement.
TCCACCATTAATCCTTGTTTGCAGACCACATGACCCAACAAGATTCTGAAGGGAAGGAAAAATAAGCATTTTTTCAAGTTTAGCGTGATCTGATACCTTCGGCATGTATCGAACATCAAGCACAAAATAGGTACATGGTACTTTACTAGTTCAAACACTGTCTAATCATCGAAATATGCCTCCAAAAATTTGTGAATGAACTCTTTAAACATCACAATAACTACGTGCGAGAAGATCGTCGACGCATTCTTGAGCCCAAAAGGCATTACCATATACTGAAGGCATCCCCAATCAGTCGCGAAGGTCATATTACTCCTATCTTCTAGCGCAATATTTCTCTAATGGTATCCAGAGAACCCATTAGAGAACGAATATGCTTCCTATCCTCCAACATTATCAAATACTTCATCTGTGAATGGAGTTGGAAAAGGGTCATGAACGCAGGCATCATTGAGCTTCCTAAGATCTACGCAAATCCTAATTTCATCCTTTTGCTTCTTTTCCTAAACTACCATTCGACTCATCAATCAAATTCCTCCACCAGTTCAATAATACCTACTGCAAGTATCTTGTCCAACTCCAGATGGACCTTTTCCTTGTATTTGGGATTAAGGTGATATGGTCTCTACTTAACAGGCTTCACATCCAGTTTTAAAGTTATTTTGAATACTCCCAAATCATTGATGATGCCTTTTAAGTTAAAAAATTTTGTGGGGAACAAATCCTGGTATTCCTGGAGAAACTCAATGACCTTATCCATCGTAGAATCATCCGAGTAGTCCCCTATCTTCACAAATTTTGGTTCCGCCTCTATTGCCAATTCTTACCTGTCGAGTTTTCAATTGCGCGGTGATATCTGGATTTTCTATCCGCGGCCCCTCAACTTCATTGTAGCCTTCCACCTCTGGGATGTTAATGCTCCTAGAATCCTCCTCTTCTTCTTTAGCAGTCACATTATAGCACTCTAGTGCATGGAACATCTGGCTGGTCCAATCTCATTGAATCAGTTCCAAGAAGTCATCTAGTATTCTGAAGATCGTTGCCTTGAGCTCCTGCAATGCCTCATCAATGCATCCAAATCCATCCTCAAATATAGATATCAACAAAAATCCTTGTCTCAAAATATCTTACTCGTCAGTGTCATGGCAAAGCTCTATTTCTAGGTACCAATTCATTAGTATTACATCCAAAGTGTGACAAAATAAATGCACCCACTCCAATTCAGGCTCCACTCCATATGAGTCAGCCCATTTTTCTAGGTGATTGCGTGGATCATTATTCCCATCATATTTCTCCGTTAGTTGCACTTTTGGGTTACCAAACTGCAACCTCATCATTCTTCTATATTCATGCCAGCCATCAAAAGTCTCTTTATGTGTACCCCACCACCTTGCGAGCATAGCGTGCAACACTAACTACAGTGCTTGGAAGCAATGCTTCTCAGGAACTTCCCTTTCAAATGCATCCAAAAATTTGTCTACATTAGTTAGACCATCATAATAAGGAAAACTTCGTACCTTCGATGATACATAGCATAGAGATTTAGTCATCATGTTACAGTGCAATATAGATACTTCATGGAACCTATTTTGCCAGTGCTCCAAATATTCATCTAATTTTGATGTATAGGAACTTTCGTTGTCCCATGGAATGCATCCATCAGCTATCGGATTAACCCAATCTTGATCTTGCATTGTTATTTTATAGATCTAGTCCAGATCATTGTCACTTTCCTCATAATCGCAGACCAATTCAATGTAGCACGGTCCTTCTGTAGGGTCTGAAGGTACTACTACACATAGTGAGTTCCTTTAAAATGACATCATTCGCTTCTTCAAATTCATTACCCCATTCATGTCAATAGCCCAATCGATCCCAACGAGCACAGGGTATGGTTTGTTGTCATCCAAAATCTCTATCACTTAAAAATTGGCCAACGTGCTTAGGCCTTTAATATCTACTGCCACTCCCTGCAATCTTCCCATGGGGATAATCTTCTATTGATTTTCCATCCTCAATTGAATCGGAGATGACTACAACGCAAGTCTCCCCATTCTCTCCCATGTTTGTTTAGTAAAAACATTTGCATCCAACCCAAGATCCAGAATAACTTGATCCATTTCATACTATCCTATTTGTGCTATGATCCTCATCTCATGCCCTATTCTTGCCTTATGGTTACCAATTTTTCTGACTATGTGAGGTCCTTCAAGAGTATTTTCTTTACCAACAAACTTATTTATCAACTCTTCTAATCATTTGATGGCCTTGCTATCACCTAGTAGCTTCATGCAAGTCTCCAAGAACGTAGTAATCATGGACAGGTCCCTTTCTTTAGACATCTTATCCTGAATTCTTGAGGTAGAGGCCTCAACAAAGATCTTATTCGCTCCCATGAAGATTTCTTCTGCACACTCCAGATCAAATCCGACCTCTTTTTTCGGAGCCTTGTGGACCCATTCACTTTCTTCATGTTTTTTTCCTTTATCCTCACCAGGCGTCATTCCACTTTGCAACATGATATTCACATTAGGATCTTCTTTGTGGGGTTTAGCCCTCATCATCTATAGGTTCTAGGTAGGCCGCTGAGGCTACACCATCTTCTCCTACATCTTAGCTATGAATATGGGGCAGTCTTCTATCACGTGATAAAACTGAGTACAATATCGGCTTGACAGGCGTGTCGAGTTTGTACACTCCCATGTGTAGTGTCCTGTCACTCCACAATTGTAACAAATAACTTGTCCACGACCTCTACCAGGTCCTCCTCCTCCTCAGCCTCATCTGCGCCATTGATATCCCCCGTGCTCTCCCTTAGAACCTTGATTGAGAGGTTGAGTTTCTATCCGCATTCAATACGTGGGTGTTCTCTCTGTCATCAACTCATAGCTACGATAGTTATGCTCATTGTGGCCCACTGATTTGCAGAAGTTGCAAAAGAGCTGTTGTGGTGTCTATACAAATTTCTGCAGCAAGTGGAAATTGTTTGTACATGCTTTCCAACTACCTAACAGATAGCGCACCATAGCGTAGGCCCTGTACTTGGCCCTACTTGAGGTTCCAGCCTTAGAGGCATTGGCCCTCCTACAACATAATTCATGAAGACAAGCCAATGATCTTTATCATGTCCTTGGCTCTTACATTTCAGACTCCAAACTTCTTCGTGGACCTCTAGTTAAGCCACTTTATCCTTCTTCGGGCTTTCATATTGAAGGAAAATATTTTACAACTCCACGTGAATTTGTTGAACTCCCAAAGAAACATCTTGAATCGTTGTCTCATGCAACCTCATTGCAATTTCCATGGCTTCTGCCTGGGTTCCAATCTTTTGTTGTGATAAATCAACCCTTAGGTGAGGCAAGAGCGAAGCTACAAACCATTCGTGGTGTTGTCCATCTGTAAGATTCATGTTATCTTCGCGGATCTGGTATTTCAATATTTGATCCATCTCCCAAGGTTTTTCGCCAAGCCTCATCATAATTTCCTTAAATCCAATGACTGATTGCGATTCAGAATTGGGTGTACTGAATTCCTTATTCAGTGCAGTTTGAGTGTCCTCCAATGATGCCATCAGGTTATCAGTGTATTACTTAATCTACCATGTGAACGCACGATCTTCTAGAGAAGTAACCAACTATGCTTTCTTCATATGATCATCTGTAATATTCTGGGTTGTCCATACTGTTATAAACATTTTTGGGCACTTCAACCCCAATCATAAATGTCCATAAACTGAGGGCTCCTAAGTCCCTAAAAGTGTTGCTTCACTGCCTAAAGGAACAAGGTCAACTCATTACATCAT
>APFE031452116.1:79674-94683 GCA_000404065.3 Pinus taeda | reverse complement strand
AATTGTTAATTATATTAGTTAGTAACAGTTTATTAAATGATTAGTTTAGTTCATAATTAACAATTAAATTAGTATTAATTATTAGATAATTAGAGTCTAATTTAAGATTAAATTTTTAATTAAAACTTCTGATTTTTTTTAGCCCAGCAACAGAAATTCCACAATTGTGCCAGAGTTAACTTATCTACTTTGGAAGCTCATAGATTGAGTTTTACTTGGCCAAATGAGGCCCGAGATGGTTCATTGGAAAGATAAAATCAAGGAGAACATTTCTGAGGAGGTTTCACTAATAGATTTGGTGACTTATTGAGTCAAAAAATAGGTAGAAGATCAAGCTCAGAATTTCTAAAACAAAATCAATTTTCTGAGATATTTTTTGCATTTTCATTTGTCCAAGCCTCTTCTAATTGCAGATCTATTTGTTAATAATATCCTTCGCCAATTAAACCATCCCAGACATCAATAGAGAGCTTATATTTTATTTTCAATTATTTATTTAAATAGAATTTGATTGGATCTGATTTAATTGCCATAAATGATGTTTTGATTTTTTTGATTGCATCTTAATTTATTTTTATTTCCTTTTGTAGGAAAACAATGGAAGAAATATGGAGAAAATGATCTCAATCAATGAGAATGATCTAGCAATTGAAGATTAGAATTTTTGAGCAAATAAAATTGGATTTGACAGAGTTACCTTCAACAAACTTTCCTCTCAAGAATTCATTTGCAAATAGTATAAATAATAGGTTGCAGAATGTAATAAGGGGCTGCTCTCCTCTGCAATTTTAGACTTCTGAAAGCACTTCTATAATAGGAATTTAGAGTTGTCGGAGAGAGGAGAGAAAATCTCAGATCTGGGGATTATTGAGGATTTTTCCTTTGTATCTTGAATTATGCATGATGGGCACAGTTTGCACTATTGTGGCTTTAGTTTTGAAGGCAGAAGTTCAAGCAATGTAAAGAGCTGTGGGAGACCAGGGACAGAGAAATGGATGCAATAAATCGGTATTTTTAATACTATCATTTCAAATATCAGTTTCATTTTATGATAACATGAATGTGTCATTTTATTCATGTCTGTGCACTTTTTTCGATATGGGTAATTTGTCTCAGCATTGTTATTATGTATCTATGTTCTTATGAATTAATTTCTGGTTTCTGAGTAACTATTTACTCAAAAATCTGTTTTATAAAACTAATTTATTGAATGGTAATGTGTTGTGAACTATTTCCATGTATTATTGTTTAATTATTGGATTGACTGATTTGATAATCAATATCATTTTTGTGAACTACTTCCGGACTATTGTTGGTTTATTATTTTAGTTAAGAGGTCTCAATAGGATGTGTTTTGACATCTATAATATCAGTTAATTGAACTACTTCATTAACTTGATATTCATTATAAACAAGACATATTTAAATCCCAATATTTTAAATGTCTTGCTCTTGGTTGGTTAGATCTATATCTGCCTCATTAAGATAGGATTAAGATTAGTTTCTTTTTCTTGCATTATAGAATAAGTTTGCATTTAGATTAATTTCTACATTATTTTAAGTCCTCTTCTCAGAGAGGCAAAATTTTAGTTGTGGCTTGGCTGAACCCAAATCAGCTTAAGGATCATTCTCTTGTCTGATCAACAAGAAGAAGCGATATGATATCCCTATCTATTGATAGTTAAAGATACAACATAAACCAATAGCGATAGGGAGAAGGTAACTGGACCAAGTTAAACCAGTCGGAGCCACCACACCAATTGGAAAGGAACTGCTTTAAGGTCTGGACCGCGTGGTTATCCCCCATTGTTGTTGCATCGATTTTTGAGGCATCAACACCCTCTTACCACCAGAGGGGAAAATCACTTTATTCTACTTCCCATATACACAATTTTCGCAGAAATCAAAATCCAGAGAAATATTACTCATACCTTCTACCATACCTTTACCATGAAGTATTCGAAAGCCCTTCTCTCCAATATGTCCAAGACTTTGATGCCATAGCATGTTCTTCTCTCCAGAGACCACTAGATTTTCTACTCCATTTTTAGGAACCATAGAATTGTTGCAACCATTAACAACAGTGCTACCTTGCAGCCTGTACAGAGTTCCAATTCGAACTCCCTGCATCAATACCAGTACCCCCAAACCATCTTGCCAGTATCGTCCTTGAACATTGTTTTTACACCTACATCATCCAACTTGCTTACAAAAATCTGATTTCTAGCTAATGCAAGAATATGCAGAACACCTGGGAGTGTTCTAACCCTTCCAGCTTGCAACTTCAACTTTACTTTTTCGTGACCAACGATTCTAGCCTTCCTTTCATCCCCTAAGAAGACATCACCACCGTCATATTTATCATACTCAAAGAACCACTCTTGATGGGGAGTGAAGTGAAAGGATGCACTTGAGTCAATCAACCATGCCTCGCGATCTACATGTGTACTTGGAGAAGCCAAGTAGACATCCCCACCTTCATCTGAGGTGGTTTTCACCTCTACAGAAGGAGCATCATCAGATCCCTTTCCTTCATCAGGAGCTTTAGATTTATAGTTCCTTTTGTAGTGCCCTTCCTTTCCACATTTCCAACACACCACCTTTACAAGTTTTCCTAGAGATTTAGATCTCCCTCTAGATTTAGACCTCCCACTCGATGACTTTTTTTTGTTTCTATTTTGGGACCATCCTCGTACAAACAAGGCATCACCATTTTGGCTCTCCATATTTTTCCGTCTCATTTCCTCCATCAGGAAGGATGAGACTATTTCATCAAACTACAAGGCAATTGCATTGTTACTTATTGCAATAACCAGACTATCCCACAAATCTGGTAAAGAATACAACAAAATGATGCACTTATCTTCATATGAAATTTTAATATCAACAGATGATAACTGACTTACCATAGTATTAAATGTGTTCAAATTCTCTGTCACCGAGTCTCCATCTTTCATCCTCACGTTATACAACTTTTTCTGTATGTACAATTTATTCACCAAGGACTTAGATTTATTCCCTTGATTCATTTAACAATATTGAATCTGAGACACACAATCATATTGTGCTCTTTGCCTTCTGATCCAACTTCTTCCATTCTTCATCGGACACTCCCGTTGGTTTAGTACCTAGATCTACCGCAATCCACTGATATTTATCCACCAACTGATCCATAAATTTCAATTTGAATTCAAGGACAAATTAGGAATTTCTTGTTGCCATTTCTCAACACTCGTCTATTTCAATTTTATGCAATTTACATTGTTAACATGATTTAGTTGTTTAACAAAATTGTGGAAAGTTTTGTGGTGTGAAGGCACTAATATTGATATATAGGGTTGGCAGTGTCATTCAAACTCCTTATCCCACCACCATCTCCTTTTCTTCAACCTCAGCAACTCCCTCAAAACATTGTTCACCAATAGTACATTTCTAGTCTATTAAAGGCCACCATGTGCATTGGTTCTTGTGAAAGATGGGCCCCTAAATGGTACTAAGCTTGTAAAGGGCATCATACAACCTTCATATACCCTCAAATTACCTTTCCCTACCTTTAGATCACCTTTCTCATCCTCAAAATGCTCATAGATTGAATATTGTAGCAAAAAGGAGCAATTGTGTAGCAATCTTGTAGCATCCTGTAGCACCATGTGAACTTGACCAGATTTTACCTTGAATTTTTATTTTGCTTCTTAGCCTTGAATAATGTCCCTTAGGCTTTGAAACCATGATTTAGGAAGACTAAAGACCACTTATAACCCTCTTTTTTACCACTGCAACACATTTTAGCAATTAGGGTTAATGAACATGTATATCAATTGGATAACATAGTGATGATTTTCTTGATTTCCTTTGGAAGTATCAAATGAACTTTGTCACTAGATCTAATATCTTTATAATGCAATGATAAAATATTGATTATATATTATTTTTCTTTATGCAATATAGATTATGTCGGTTGTATTTATTATATGCTTCTTAAGCTAGCGTTACTACTTCAAGCATTGTTATTTCCATTCCATACTCTAAGTTTCCTTTTAATATAACATTTACATTATACAAATAGATTACTGTTTACATTTCTACAAGTAGTGTAACCTTTACATTCACGTAAGTAGTATGTGTTAATTTTTAAAATATGGTCAAATTCCACATTGGACAACTTAGATGGTTGAGATGATGCTTTCATTAAATTCATCTTTTTGAGAGAACCAAAATCGACCTAAAGATTGCCCAATTTGGTCAAGAAGAAGATGAGTTTTGAATTGAATCTATGATGATATATATCAATCGCAGACTATATAGAGTTAATATATTGTAAGATGATTCCTTAGAGAAAATAGTTAATCAAAAGAATTGTGAAAAACATATCGCGTATTTTAATGATAATATATAAAACAGGACATTCTCTATTCTGATATTGTACAATAGTGCAACTAATACTTAAATGGAGATGACAGATTTCATACATAATTCATGAAAGATAAACTTATCACTAATACTAGAACAAGAATTTAGCAAACATGATAATAGTACTAGATGTGTACCATTCTGCTCATTTGACTAGTGACAATAGGCCATAATCAATCTTCTACCAATAAGCATCCCAAAGAATACAATAGTGCATCAACAATGATCAACAAAAAGATATTTGATTGAAAAGACCATGTTCCATGATTCGATCAAGACATCTACGAACTTACGATAATGCATTCTTTGTAAATGTTCTTAATAAAATTTTGGACCCTTCTCTAAATGAATGAGAAGGGTTTAAATAATATTCTTAATTAGCTAAAATTAACTTATACAAAATATATATGAGGAGGTTTCAAAAAAATTCCTCATTCCTAGTATCCAACTATCCAAAAATAAAACTGCTCAAAAATGACTAAGGTCTTCATTGATAAATCACTGCTGCCAACTTTGCCTCTCAGCTCACAAATAACAGACATTAGCCTGACTTGTGGTGGCATCCTGAATTGTGTTCTCAGCTGCCCTGTAAATATAGCATCATGTAAAGGTGGAAACATTCCCTATACTGAATCCAAGGAGCAATTCAAGGTCATGATCTCACTGTGTGGTTTGACCAAAAGTTTCCATACTGCTTCTGAGTCGATTTTTGATAACCTCTGAATTGTTTCCTTCTGTAGTTGACTCTTATTCTTCTAATTATCATCTAATGCTTTAAGATCAGGAAGTGTTTTTGGATCACCCTCCTTTATGACTTTGGAGGTGTGCAACATGTGATTTATTGTTTTGACAATGCTCTTTGAAATACCCGATGCTATGGCTATTGCTAGTTCGGCCGATTTCACCTATGAGTCCCAATCAGTGAATATAATATCCTTATGCCTTTCATTGATCTTTGGGAGACTTGACATTTTCCCCTAATCTGAATCTTGACATTTTCCCATGATCTGAGATCTTAGAATTGAGTTCGTTGAACTCAATTCTTTGATCAATAATGATGTTTGTTAATTGTTCACTAGTATTCAGAGGTGGAATGGTATTTGATATGTGTTGGAGGAAGAGGTTCTTTTTCTTTGTTAGTAAAGTATTCAGTGTCAAAGCCTCATTAATAAATTCATCTACGGTAGGAATATCCTTATACTTTGCTAGGTCACTGTTTAACTCCTAGATTTGTTTGTTTCTCTTTTTCAATGAAGTATTCAATGTCAAAGCCTCATTAATAAATTCCTCTATAATAGTAATATACTTATACTTTTCTAGGTCACTGTTTAACTCCTGGATCTGTTTGTTTTTAGCAAATAAGTCAATTTCATGACTTACTTTTAGTAGTTCCATATCCTATTGTAGCTTGTGCAACTGTTCCTCGGCTTGACGGTTTACGCTGGCTCTTTCTTCATCTAACTGTCGCAGTAATAATTAGATCTGGTCATCCTTTTCTTTAATCAAAATAGAGACTTTGGTTTCTTTTTCGATTGTTGTTGTAGCATAGGCTCTAGAAAATTGAGATAGCCAAGTCAAATGTTCAGTCGGATTTATTTGTGTGTCCTTCCATAGGACATCCATAAATTCATGTTCTGATGGAGTTTCAATTCTCCTCCTCTTCCTATATCTTTTCAAAATAGTTTTATGAATAGGGCTGTAAAAGTTGTCTTGAGGGGGGATATCTGTTACATTCAAAACAATTTCAGTCGTTGGATCTGAAGGGATTACCTCTGTATCTTGGGAACTTGTTTTTGGACCTTCAGTGGTCACTACTGCTACTTGCCTTGGTGTGGTCTGAAATCCTATAGTTTCTTGTGTTGATGACAAATTAGGGGTATCCTATAGTTTGTCAATGAATGCATCCCACAACTTTTCCAATTCATCTGTTTAAACTTCCTGCTCTCATGATGTGCTTTGCTTATTCTACTTCTGAGACTTGGTTTCAATTATATGATCATTAATCCAAAATTCTTATAGGAGGTATTCTAACCTCTGTCCTCTAAGCTCCTAGAAAATTTTGAACTTCTCTAGGTCGAACTTTGTCTTGGCTTCATTCAGAATCTTCTCAAAGTCCTTGATAGATTCGATTAAATATTCAAACTCATCAACTGCATGAGTTACAGGTGTGATCTTAAATGAAAAGGTGAATTTGTTTACTATATGTTGTGGATCAAAAGGCCTAGTCGGTAGAACAAGAAGCTTTAATGACTGTATATTCTAATAATCTTTATATCCATGACCATGTTTAAGAAGGGTAAATGACCCACACTGAAGGGGAAAATTTGGCCATACATATTTCTTCATTTCCCTCAATGCTTTTGTAAGGCCATTTCCTATTGTTTGGTATACTACTTCTCTTGCCAGTAATTTATCTGATACATACATGGGCAGGATATGTGGAAAAGCTTGGCTACCAAATATCCTGATATAAGAGAAGGATTCTTCAATAAAATACCTTCTAATTTCTTGGAGGTCTGTGGTAGCTTCTTTGTGAATCTCGGACATCTTCTGTTAAAAACTAATTGATGTAAGGGAAGAACAACTCCCTGGCATAATTGGTGAAAATGTGGAATATAGTCTTGTTCCCACATTTTCTTATAACTTAGGAAGATAGGAGTAGGATCATTGATAGTCCATTTCCAACCCATGGTTGGAAATGAGTACAAAAACAAATAGCATCGAAGATATAAGCAGATGTGAAGAATTGGGGAACTACTCTAAAGGAGGCAGCTCTAGTCTCACAATATTCAGTAATCACTTTGGCCAAATTCTCATATAGAATGGTTGCCCAATTCATAATGTGAGAATTAACACAAGCCTCAATTAATGGAACCCAATTGATTGAGAATTTAGAATTGTCAGGGAGGACATACAATATACATAGCATAGAGGCTGCAAAATTATAAGGATTGGTCAAAGAAGCAATGGGGTATATATCCGCTTTATCTTGTTTTAATTTATTATCTCTTTTCCTCCATTCCTATATCATTTGGAATGGGTCTTTGTTTTCCTTTACAAAATTTGCAACAAACTGCTTTTCATAGACGTCCTGGGCATTGGGTAGCTTGTACATTTGTTGTAAATATTCAGCTCTGAAAGAACCCAAGACTGTATTTTTAGCTGTCATGATAAGTCTGTCTTTGACTTCTGTATTCTCTAATATCCATCTTATCATATCTCTGTATGGAAAGAGTCTAGCCCTTACTTCTATTCAGTGAAGGAAAGAGTACGCAACATCTTTGAATTTCACTCCTGACGGTTTTGTGCTATCAGCAGTTGGCCGAATGTTTGTTACTTCAGGGTTTTCATTCTCTAGCATAGTATAGCTAGTCTACCATGTAGTGGCACCTCCATCTACAACACATACTATATATGTAAAGACGGATGACATCTTTGTGCTTTCAGTTTATGCGATAGACTTCTTGGTATGCTTCTACATCACCTTTCGAATGGACATCGTTTGAGTGTAGTTCCTATTAAAACCAACAACAATTAATTCTTGCGTAAAATAAAAGATTTGATGAAATGACTGAACTTTGTGAGAAAAGATTCAGGAATGAGTTCAGCATTAATCAACCATAACGAATACCATGATTACATGCATAGGTGTGATAACCCAATTAACTCATTCTGACCTGACTCGTGTTTGACTCGAAAACAATTATTAAACATCTGTCAAATCCATCGCATCGAATATTTAACCTATGGCGTGAATAAAACTTTGTTTGATGGATCTTGCGATCTACAATATGCGATATCGCAAAATCACAAGATCACAATATTGCAATATCGGGGTTTTGGTAGGTGACATTTGAGCTACTAACATAATATCCTTCGATGTATGATATGCGATCAGGATGTTGCATACAAAGTTCAATCACTGGTATCATATCGGTATTTTTTGAATGTGCTTAACTTTGCTACTAAGGAATCATGTGATTTGCGATTTGTGATGAGGGTTTTAATATGTTCTGAAAGGGCTTTTGAAAAGTGAAAATTTTCTAAAAGTTGGAATTTTATTCACAAAGAAGGGAAAATTTTAATTTAAAAGGGTCCCTATTTGTATTATACATAATAATAATGGGGATGTTGTTGCATAGCACAACAATTGGTGATTCACTTGGGAGAACCAGCGATCTCTAATTTGTTTCCTTGACATTTCTCAAACTTTCAAAACAAGAAAAGTTGCGGAATAATAAGAATTGTATGATTCATAAATTAAACAATGTCTCTATGGAATATAAAGTATTCACCTATCTCACTTTTTTTCTTACTTGACTCTTTAGGTGATAAAACATGAATATATGTATCAGTCAATACTTAGATTTATAACGATAAAGTAGGTATTCTCTTAAAATTAGCTTTATAGATTTTTACTCATTTATCATAGATAAAGCCTCTGCTACTAACAGGCATTCATAGCCTCAACGGGGTTATCTTTTAACCAACAATGATTCATAGTCTCATCTGAAATTGATTCCTAATTTCACAAGTTAATCAAAATTTTATTCAACTTCCTTTTACTTGGAACTTGTCTCTTTTTATGGTGCTTTTTCTTTAAATATCCTTAAAAGCCATTGTCCAGGCTTGGTGACCTGATGGTAACAATGTCATTCACTGGTTGTAATTTAAATTGAACAAGATCGCTCATGACGAGACCCCTTGTCTTTTGATTGTTTTAATCAAGAGCTATTACCCTGTTATGATATGCAGTCTTGGTAATATTAGTCTGAATTATTTTCTTGTGATCATGATAAACAAGCTCATGATGAGACTTATTATCTTTTAAGTTTTTTTAATATTTTTAATTTCATTGTGAAAAAAGAAAATTTTATCAGATGGGGTGAATCATTGGCTCATTTAAGAGTCATGGATGATAATTATAGAGTTGGAAAATTCCTTTTTGCAAAGGATCCTTGCTAAGTTACTGGTTCTTTTCTTGACTGGTACAAAATCATCTATACTTTATAAAATGAAGAACATTTTCAAAAACTAAATGTCTTTAGTAAATTTAAAATTTTCCCAAAGAAATAAGGCTTATTTAAATATCATATTTATAATTATCCTTTTACTCTTCTTATTTATAGAAGCAAGAAAAATCAAGTAAATTATCAAAAATTAAAATTTTGAAGAGCCAAAAGAGATACTATTCAATCTTTATTTTCCTAAAACTTAAAATTTTAAAACTAACATTTATCTTCTAAAGAAAGCATTTTTTAAGAATTTTCCCATTTACAGGTAAAGAGTATTTTCTACTTGACAAATCTTGTAGTAAAAAGGTGGATGGGCCTAATTTCTCTATGATTTGAAATGGACCAAGCCACAGTCTTTGGAATTTGGTATGTTTACCTTTTTCCTCATGTGCCTTATCCCATTTCAAAAAAAGATATCCAATTTCAAAAGTTCTTGGGTTGGTGGATGTTGTATCAAATGAAGCTTTAACTATCTGTTGATGATAAGCATGTGTTGCTTTAGCTTTCTCCCTCTGTTCTTCTAATTTAAGGATTTGACCATGTCTAAGTTGAAGAGAAGAAGAAGGGTTTTCATCAATAAACTAAGCTAAAGCAAGAGATGGTATTGTTATGTTTGTGGGTAGAATTGCTTCTTTCCCATAAACCAATACAAATTGAGAAGTACCTATTGAGGCCTTCTAAGTGATTTTATCTGCCCAAAGAGAAAATATTAATGCTTTATGCCAGTTCTTATGATTTTTCTCTACAGTCTGTTTGATAATTCTAATCAGGTTCTTGTTTGTAGATTTAGTAAAACCATTACCTTGCGGATAATAGTTGGCTGAGTATTTAGGTTTAAAACCTCTTTTCAAAGGAAACTCTACCATAGTATTTTCAAAGAATTAAGATGTGTTATCAAACATTAAAGCTAATGGGAGGCCAAACCTAGTAATTATAAACTAATCAATGAAATCCATAATTCTTTTGGGGTTAACTACCTTTAATGTGATAGCTTCTACCCACTTTATAAAATAATCAGTTACAATTAGAATATACTTATGATATTTGGAGGAGGTTGGAGTTATTTCACCAATAATATCTAACCCCCATTGTTCAAATGGTTGTTGTATATTTAATGGTTGCAACGGGAGTGCTTCTTTCCTTTCTCTTCCTGCTACGGTTTGACATACTTTTCATTTCCTCTCATATTCATGGGAATCTTTGAAAAGGGTTGGCCAATAGTACCTGGCATGCAAAATTTTATGTGTTGTGGTATTTCCTCCGAAATGACCTCCAGCTGGCCTGTCGTGTAATTCCTGCATTACGTTTTCAGCTTCAGGTTTCTCTAAACATCTTAATAATACAACATCATTTTTTTTTCTAAATAACACATTATGAAATAATTGATACTTATTTTCTTTAAGCCTTAGAGCACACTTAGTTGTATAATTGAGATATAATGGAGCATGTCCATTTTTCAAGAAAAATTTCAGATCAGCATATTGTGATTCAGAATTGTTGAGGCTTACCTCAGATAATTGCACTTCAGTAGATTGATCGTCCTCTGTTGGTAAATGAGAAGCTCCAGTTAGCACTCTGCAAAAACCTTGACCTCTAATAATTTTAGCAAGATGTATTTCTGCATCATATTTCTGAAGTGCAGTAACCCAATTTTCTCTCTTTTCTCCTACTTTTCGTTGGATTAACGACTGCCTTACAATGAGGTAAGGGACTATTATCTTAGGGTGTGCTTTTAGGAGGAAAGGTATGAAATGTTTCAAAGATATAAATACATCAAAGCCCTATTGCTCCACAGCTGAATAATTTAGTTCAGCACCTTATAAGTTAGAACTAAAGAATGAAATTGGTGCTTCAACGTTATGATCGTTTAGTTCTGTCAAAACTGCCGCATAAGAGGTAGCAGAGGAGAATGTGTATAATACAAATGGTTTTAGGAAATTGGTAGTTATTAAGGAAGAAGCCTCAATGATATCTTTCTTTATTAACTCAAAAGAATTTTTCTTGCCTTTTCCCCATTTAAAAGTTGCATTTTTTCAGATCATTGACTGTAGGGGTAAGACAATTTGAGAAAAATCAGGAATAAATCTTTTTACAAAATTAATTTGTCCTAAAAATGATTGCATCGTTTTTTTGTTATAAGGCAGGGGAATGTTTTCAATTTCATGAATCCTATCAGGATCGATATAGATTCCTTTCTTAGATACCATGAATCATAATAATTTACCTTCTGCCAAGGTGAAATAAGATTTTTTAGGATTCAAAGAAATGCCGAATTTTTCACATCTCTCAAAGATTTGTTTTAGGTGACTGATATGGTTGTTTTTATTTTTAGAATAGACAGTGATGTCATCTAAATATATTACAACTGAATTATTGATTATTCCTCTAAGAGCTATGTCCATAGCACGTTGAAATGTAGCGCTAGCGTTAATCAATCCAAATGGCATCTTTTGATATGCATATGTTCCCTACTTTGTTCTAAATGTAGTCTTTAATCTATCGTCTAGATGAACCATAATCTTATTGTAACCTGAAAATCCATCAAGAAAAGACATCAATTCAGAACCTGTAACTGATTGCAGAATCTGCTCCATGGTAGGCAAAGGAAAATTATCTTTTTGGCATGCTTTATTCAAATTTCTAAAATCTATGCAAATCCTACTGTCACCATTCTTTTTCCTAACATGAACCATGTTTGAAACCCATTTTGAATGTCAAACATGGAAAATGATTTTGGCTCTAAGCATTTTATTGAGTTCAAACTTAATTTGACTTTCTAAGTTCAGGTGGATGTTCCTAAGCTTCTGTTGGACATTCTTGTCATTTGAAATCATGGGTATAGTATGCTGCATTATAGAAGTATCATATGTTTTGAGATCTGAATAATCCCAAGAAAAGACACTTTTATATTTTCTTAGCAATTTAATGAATGACATCCTTTCTTCGGGTGCTAAGCCCAATCCTACGTTTATGTTCTGAGGCTTGTCATGTCTACCAAGATTAATCAACTCAAATCTTAGAGTAGAACTCTGTGTTTTTGAATTGGTAGTCTTTTTAAACCTATCTTTTAAATCATAGAGATCTTCCATCTTGACTACAGATTTGTGAATTGGATTTGCATCTTGTTTATTTTGAATCTGTAGGTCATGCTCATTTTTGTCTACGATTTGACCTTCATAAGATCCATCTAATGAAAGAAAGTTGATTATATCTGTATTATCATTAAAAACTCTCCAATTTGTTATGTTATCTAGAATGGAAGGCCTAAAAATCAACTCAATCAAAAATCTATATGGACTAAATTATTCTCACAATATCAATTTAGACGCTACATTGGCAAGTAAATCAACACATGCATTTTGTAACCTAGGGATTGTCGAAATATTAAATGCAATGAAATGAGAAGTGAGGTTCTAAGCTAATTCTTATTGGTTTTAACCCCATATAGAAATTACCTGCGTACAAATTATAAAACACAAAAAATAAACAATCCGAGATCATAACACATAAAACACATATACACAAAGATTTTCCCCTGGATCCCAAAACCAGGACTACCAGCTTGATTTTTCATTATGTTCCTTTCAATGTTAAGATACATATTTATACATGCCAAAGCATCCAATACCATGGACCAAAAACCATCGCGTCCAATACCATGGACTGAAAACCATTGCGTCCAAAAAACATGTGTGAAAATCATGCACAAAACCATAGGTGGGTCTGCCTAACATAGGGTCCAAAACCAACATTTTCCAGGGCACTGCCCCGAGCCCCATAAAGTGGGGTTACAGGTGCCCTTCAACCCTGTTGACTACGTGGAAAGAATATAACACAACCCAACATTCTCCCACTTGTTGTTTTCTTTCCACAAGGGGGCACAAGAGAGCTTAGTCATTTTCCCAGCCCTGAAATGCCCATTGTCTCTCTACACCAAGAGAACTTCTCAGAGCTCATAGATTTTGTCAATGCATCTGCAGTATTCTTCAAAGTGTCCACCTTTACCAGCAACACCTCTTTGTCTTCTATCATATCCCTCACAAATTGATACTGAACATCAATGTGCTTTGTCTTTGAATGATATGCAGGGTTCTTTTCCAAAAAAATTACACTTCGGTTATCATAGTCTATCCTTATAGCTTCCTGTACTAACCCCATACTTGAACACACTATCTGCAACCAAACTTCTTCCTTGCTTGCATGAGTGGCTGCCATGTATTCTGCCTCTGTAGTTGATAGTGCCACTACAGATTGTTTCTTACTCATCCAACTGATTGCACCTCCAAATAGGTTAAACACATCCCCACTTGTAGATCTTCTCTGATCCAGATATCCAGCCCAGTCTGCATCAACAAAGCCATGAATATCCAACACTCTGTCCAATCCTGGTCTTCCTTGGTACCATAGACCATAATCACTATTGCCACACAAGTACTTGAAAACCCGCTTCATTGTTGTCCAATGCTCCTTTCCTAGTTTTGACATAAACCTGCTCAATACTCCCATTGCATGTGCTATGTCTAGCCTAGTACAGACCATTGCATACATCAGGCTATCAACTACACTTGCATATGGAACATGAGACATGTCCTCTTCCTCTTCTTGTGTCTTGGGAAATTGTTCAACAGATAACCTCACACCTATTGGAATAGGAACCTTCACCGGTTTACTATCCTGCATATTAAACCTCTGTACTATTGTCTTAACATACTTCTTCTAGTTTAACCAAAGCTTCCTCTTTGCCCGATCTCTTTTAATTTCCATGGCCAAAATATAGTTTGCAGCACCAAGATCTTTCATGTCGAATTTGGAGGACAATTGGATCTTCAAATCCTAGATAATTTCTTTGTCATTTCCAACCAGCAACATATCATCCACATACAAGACCAGATAAATAGCATGGTCACCAATTAATTTAAAATACACACAGTTATATGCTTTTCTTCTGGTGAAGCGAAGTCCCCATATAAATGTATCAAATTTCTGATACCACATCCTTGGTGATTATTTTAACCCATATAGAGACTTCTTTAACTTGCATACTAGTTCTTTCTTACCCTTCACCACAAAACCTTCAGGTTGCTTCATGTAGATTTCCTCTTCCAGATCACCGTGAAGAAATGTTGTCTTCACATCCATCTGTTCTACCTCAAAATCAAAAGCAGCAGCAACAGATAAAAGTAATCTAATAGAAGTTACTTGGCAACAGGAGAAAAAATATCACCAAAATCAATTCCCGACACCTGGGAATAACCTTTTGCTACCAACCGAGCTTTGTATTTCTCCACCTTCCCTTCTACATTTGTCTTCTTCTTGAACACCCATTTGCTGCCAATGGGTTTCCTTTCAGCTGGCAACTCCATCAGATCCCAAGCCTCATTTTTGTGCAAAGATGCCATTTCATCAACCATGGCCTCTTTCCAGAGTTTTCCATCCTCTGAATCCACTGCTTCCTTCACAGTCCTGGGATCATCATCAGTGACAGACAAAGCAAAATTTGAACAGAAAGCAGATGGACTATACCTTTCTGGCTACCTTCTTTCTCAAACTGATCTTCTCATAGCCGGAGTTTGTGGCTCTTCAT